>PVLA01011744.1:0-50341 GCA_004027455.1 Hydrochoerus hydrochaeris
ACTGTCACTAGAAATTAATGGAGAAACAAGATGCTTCCATGACAAAGAGGAACTGGGGGAGTTTGTGACCATCAATCCAACCCTACAGAGAATACTGAAGGACATTCTAGAGAGAGAGAAAAAAAATACCAGGATTTTAGGAACAGTGGCAGAAAGGCCTCAATGAGTGGGGCAGGCAGTAGAATGAAGGAGAAAACTAGACAAACAAAGGTAGAAAAATAGCATAGCAGAAATGAGGCAGAAAGGATAACTAGAAACTCTAACATAGGTGGCCTTGATACACTATGTTGTTAATAGTGCACCAGGATTTAAAACCCACATTACTCACACTACTCTGCTTAGATGTATTACATTCTGTTCCAGTCATTCTACTTGTACTAGATTTGAGGGCACAGACAGTAATCCAGAAAATAACAGGATATAGTATGGTAATCATCCTTAATTTCCTACTAACTTAATCTAAAACTCTGTAAAACCTACACAGTTTTACCATGACTGATCGTAATCGAATCCGGTTTGTTGGATCACTATTTTGTATTGATAGATTTTATTCAAAGCTGTTATGATTGATAGAATCAAGTCTGAGAGTATAGGCAACTGCACTTAAGATGACAAGATCCACTAGAATATCCACTTTGGTTTCATTATTACCTGCCTTGAAGTTTTATACTGTCTACAATGTTTTATTTTACTAATATTGTTATTTACTGCTATACTCAATTATACTGTTATGTTCAATTATGCCTGATGATATAGACATTCTATTGAAGATAATAAGAAACAATACAGTAATCTTTGTAGATCACCTTGTACTGTGGTTTTATATGACTTTGTGGTTTCATGTTTTTATAGGAATTGTTTTGATTTGTCTTGCTAAGTTTTGTTTTTCCCTCTAATACAGAAAGGATAGAAATACATGTAGAGATTCATGCATGCATAGTTGTTCACACTCTCACTGTTTGAATATCTATTTTGTATGGTTTAATTTTGTAACTTGAACAACTATTTCTAAGAGGATAATATGTAATTTATTAATTAGTGATTTCTTGTTGTTTATCTTTTTTTTTGGAATTCTTTATTATCTCTACCCTTTACATGCTTTTGTTTCTCTTTAAATAAAATCTTTAAAAAAAAAGTCAATAGGATTTCTATATACAATAAGCTCACTGAGAAACAAATTAGACAAACAACACCTTTCACAGTAGCTTCAAAACAAATAAAACACCTTGTAATCAATGCAATGAAAGAAGTAAAAAATTGTTACATTAAAAACTACAGTACTTTGAAAAAGATCATTAAAGAAGTATCAGAAAATGGAAATACATTCCTTGCTCTTGTATAGGAAGAACCAACATAGTAAAAATGGCCATACTCCCAAAACTTCTATACAGATCTAAAGCAATCCCAATCAAAATACCATTAGCATACCTCTCAGAACTAGAGAAAATATTCCTAAAATTCATTTGGAAACAGAAGAGACCTAGAATAGCAAAAGGAACTCTGAGTAACAAAGACTAGTAGAGGGCATTACAATCCTTGACTTGAAATTAATAAATGTTGCAGTGATAGAAATAGCATGATACTGACAAAAAACAATACAATACAAAAAAAACCCCACTCTCTTCAACATACATACAAAACCAGATCTGAGGGTCAATGCAAAAAAATAAAAGATGTAAAAATGACTCCAAACACTCTCAGCCACTTTCACTGGAAGGAGGCAAACAACTTCATTGGAAGAAAGATAGTCTTTTTATTAAATGGTGCTGCAAAAACTGGCTTTATACATGCTGAGGATTAAAATTAGACTCATGTCTTGTGCCAGGCCCTAAACTAAAATTGAAAAGGGTCAAATATCTAAATATTAAAATAGAATCACTAAATATGTTGGAAAATAGAATAGGTAGAACTTTTGAAAGCATTGGCGTAGCAAACACTTTATGAACAAAATACCAATGTCACTGGAAATATCGCAAAGAATCAACACCTGGGATTTCATCTGGTTAAAAACTTGCACAGTAAAAAAAACCACCAGCAGAGCGCAGAGAGAAACCACAGAGTGGGAAGAATGTTTTGTCAGCTGTCCCTTAGACAAAAGAATAATATATAGAATTATAAAGACCTTTAAAAAAAAAGCAGATCTCCCAAATTTAAAGACCCATTTCAAAGATGGGCATCTGAAATGGATAGATACTTCGCAGATAAAGAAGTAAAAAATGGCAAGTAAATATAGGAAAAAATGTTTGATATCATTAATTATTTGAGAAACACAAATTAAAACAGTGCTAATATTTTATCTCACTCTAGAAAGAATGGCTGTTATCAAGAAATCAACAAGTAACTGGGATGTGGGGGAAAGGAATGCTTTTCCACTGTTGGAGGGAATGTAGACTGGTGTGACCACTGTGGAAATCAGTGTGAACATTTCTCAAAAAATAAAACTAGAGGTTCCATTTGAAACAGCTGTTTCACTTCTTGGTATCTTCCTGGAAGAATTAAAAGCATAATACCACAGTGATATATACACACCCATACTTATGGTAGCACAGTTTGCAATAGCTAAATCTTGGAAACAGCCCAAATGCCTATATACTGATGAACAGATAAAAAAGATGTGATTTTTTTATACAATAGAATAGTACTCTGCCATAAAGAAGGATAACTTTGAGACATTTCTTTAAAAATGAATGCAACTTGAACCCATACTCTTAAGAGAAAGAAATTGGACACACATGTTTAAATACTGCATTTCTTCTCTGGTGTGAGAAACTGCAAGTGTAAATAATGACAATGTATAAGTAGAAAACAGGGAGAAAATGTTCAAATGGGAAGGGGAAAAAGGGATATGGGAGGGGGAAAGAACGGAAGGGGTAAGAGAAAAAAAGGAGAGGAAATGAGTTGAAGAATGCAGAGGGCAATGGTAAAAAAAGAAGATAAAAAGATATCATGTATAAAATCTCTATGATAAATGTTATCATTATGCATATCTAAAATGCACCAATAAAAAAGAAGTTCTTCATTAGGATCCAGCAAAAGCTGGATAGTAAAAGACCATCATGAGTTGCCCACGAATGTTTTAAGACGAGTTGAGGGTGGATGCCTCTGGGAGAAGTTCTGGGCTAGCATAGACTGGTTGAGGCTAATTAGAAGGCCAGTGTTCTCGTAGAGATTGCAAGAGTCCAGAGATGCAGGAGGTGCTTGCATCAATACTGCCCGCTTTGCCCCCAGGACTGGGAATTGAACCTAGAGTTTTCACAGTGCTCTACATTCCCATCCTTTAATTTTTTTTTTTTTTTTTTTAATATTTAGAGCTTGAGTCTCACTAAGTCACTAAATTCCCCAGTCTGGGTTTGCATTTGTGATCCTCTTGTTTTAAAAAGCCTCCTAGAGTGCTGGAATTACAGGCATTCAACACCTCTAGTGGCTTCAAGTTCCTTTAATTAAAAACAAAAAACAAAACACAACAACAACAACAACAACCCAACCTATTAAAGGCAGATATTGTTGGAAGACTTCATTTTAATCGGTTTTAGTCACAAATTAATATCTTAACCATTGTGTTTAATGAGGCTGAGCTATTTCAACTTCACTGTTTAATTTTAGGTGTATTTTGTTGTTTTGAGCTTTTTTTGGTAATGTTCTGCACTTCTGCTGAACTAATTATTCTAAAGTATTTTATTCTTCTAACAGTATATGAAGTGATAGAAAAGCTCTGTATTCAAACAATCTTACCAAAATGTGACGTTCCTTTCTGTAAGCCAGCCCTTGGCATCAAACCTGATCTGTGATGCTCCTTTTTGTGTATGTCTGGTACTAGAAACTGAACCCAAGCTCATCCCAGGCAAGTGATTTACCACTGAACTACATTCCCAGCCTTCTTTATTTTTTACTTTAAGGCAAAATCTCAATAAATTGACCAGGCTGACCTCAAATTTGAGATCCTCCCACCTCAGCCTATGGAAGAGCTAGGATTACAGGTGTGTACCACTACACCTGGCTTATTTATGTTTTTTCTTTTTAAACTGCAAGTATGGAAAGCATCACAAATACACAATAAGAAAAAAACTCTAGGAATCCTCCTGTCCAAAATCTATTTGGACAGAAGCTCAGAAAAATTAGAAGCTCATAGCTACTATTTCCTCTATAAGGATTTTCCCTCTTCTGATTGTTTTGAAACTCATTTCAGATAGGTCCTTTCCACCCATAAATATTTTAACATGTGTCACTAAAAATAGGGAGTCTCTTAATTTATTTTAGGATTCTTTTTAAAAATACATAAATACCATTATCAGACCTTAACCATTAATTTGTTCTTAATATGAAATTAGTGCTCAAATTCAAGTTTGTCTGATTATTTTTTTAAATCTAACTAGTTGGTTTAATTAAATCAGCATCCAAAAAGAGAAATGTATTGCATTTGTCAATATGTCTCTTAAAAACTTTTTGTTCTACAGATTCTACCCCCCCCTTTCCATTTTGTTGAAGAAAATGATTTTTTTTTCTCTAGAACGATACTACATTTAGGATTTTGCTAATTGAATTGTTATGGTGACCCAGAACGAATCCCTTTGTTTCTTTTTATTTTTGATAAACTGGCAATTAGATATAAAGGCTTAATCGGATCCTGGTAGTTTTCTGGCAAGAAGGCACATAATCTCATGTGTTTCTATTCTTCCTGAATTATTAGTTATTGATGAGCTACGAAGATCCATGATTTCATTAAGAGACCACTCGTTTGCATTTGTTAGATAGTTATTTTGGACACATTTTTCAAGAAAAGCAGGTTGAATGTTTGTTTCTTTTCTGTTTTTCTCTCCTTCTTCCTTTCCTCATCTTGCTAGGGTTGATTCTCCCCCACTGAGCTACACCCCCAACCAAAAGCTTATCTCTAAGAATATACAAGTTCTCAGAATAATTATTTTATATTCACTATTTTTACTACCTTGAAATATAGTTCTTATAAGCAATGATGGTTAATGATTGATTTGATTCTCTTTTTTACTTTTCTATTTTTTTCAGTATCAGTAATAACATAATTTTATCGTAACCAGTCAACTTTTATCAGATCTTTTCTGGAGAGTCGATTTTGATACAGAAAGAAGTTAGACTGAATTTACATGTATGAACTATATTCTAGACACAGACTATGTGCTCTCACATACAATGTTTAATTCTTGCAGTAGTCTTAGTAGGTGCTATAATTTCTGTTTCAAAAGAGGAAGAAACTCAGGTCCTCAAGGAGACTGTGACTTTGCTGAGGATGTAGCTCCAGCAGCACAAGTGTCTGACTGGCAAGCACAAGGTCCTGAGTTTGATCCCCGTTACAAAAACAAAACAAACAAACAAACAAAACAAAATCTGTAACTAGTCCAGAGTCATACAGCAAGCAACTAGAGTCAGATTCATTTGACCCTTATGAAGCCATGCAGCATTTTTAAGGGGTCTTAGAGACACTAAGCCTTTAAAGAGAGCTCACTGGTTTTTCCTTTAGCCTCCTGTGTTATTATTAATCTTTAAATCACAGATCCTGTGCATTAGTAATTGCTTTGTATCTGAAGTTTGTTACTCCTATTTGGAAAAACAGTTCCCTGGACCCTCTAAACACCCTTCTGCCTGATAGTGTAATATATTGCTTTAAAAAACCATTATTGAACACATTTGTTTTCATTTGTTTACATTATTTTAAGAGTAGGATATGGCCAGATTGTATGTCTCTTGCCTAAGATGTATAAAGACTTTGGTTGGATTCCTAGCATCACAAGGTCAAAAAACTGCATGATATTACTTAATGCTAACTGTGTTATATATAAAATAATATTTACACAGCCCTCTTCTCCAGTAAATTTTGTTCTTTCTTTCTTTCTTTCTTTTTTTTTTTTTTTTTTTTTTTTTTTGTCTTTTTGAGGCAGGTTCTTGCTATGCAGTTCAGGCTGGCCTTGAGCTCACTTTGTGGTCCAGGCTGGTCCCGAACTTAAAATGATCCTCCTGCCTCAGCCTCCTGAGTGCTGGAATTACAGGCATGAGCCACCACACCCAGCAAATTTTGTCTTTTCTTTGTGTGATTGACTCCAGTTTTTCAACTGTCATCCCGCTAGTATCAGCTGAAAACATGGTTGTCTCTTTTCATGTATTTCCATGCTCATATAATAATATCTAAACTTCTATGAATATGTTTAAGATTTCATTTATGATTTTCAAAAGTGAGATAATAATAGATATACATTTTAGTATTTATATTAATGTAGAAATTCTTCCACATTCTTTTCTACAGCTCTAGTTTTTTTCTACTAATAATTCCATAATGACACATAGCATATATATACACCATGGTTTACTAAAACAGTGTACTACTGGTGAATTCATTGGATGTGGTTTTAGTTTAACATCATGAACAATGTTGCAATAAAGATCATTGTCTTATAACAATAATATAAGCAAAGAAGCAAAAAACAAATATATCAGTCTATATTTTTCATGCTGATTTTTATTTCTGTGATTTAGATTTTTGAGGTCACACTTGTTGGGGGATAAGTAATATTTTTTAGACTAGATTTTGTTGAGTTGCTCTCTAAAATGTTGTGATCATTTACATTTCCATAAAAAATATGGAAAAAGCCCTCTTATTATCTGTCATTCTCATTAATGTTGCATTATTTCGATTTTTACAGTCTGATCAGCATCAAGTGATTATTCCTTTTTATATTAATTTTTGTGAGTTGACATGTCTTTCTGTGTTTATTTGCTATATGAATTTTCAGTTTATAAAATGCTGATTTATAGTCTTTGTCCAATTTCTATGTTTGGTTATTTCTTTCTTGTTATTAGCCTCTGTCCATTGTGTTGACAATTTACTCTCAGACTTATTGACATTGATATGTATTTTTACTAGTTTTGTTTTTTATAGTGCCAGTGGTGACTGAACCCAGTGCTTTGCATGTGCTACCTGGGCACTCTACCACTGTACTTTTAAAACAAGTCAAATGTGTCCATTTATTTCTTTTTGAACTTCTACATTTCCAGTTGTCTCTCCTTCTCTCTCCCAAATCTAAATTATATGTGTAATCTTCAAGAGTTTTTATTTAAAAATAATTTTTATTTCATCTGGAGTCAATTTCTTATAGTGAGTTATGAATCAAATTTTATCTTCAACCAGATAAAATAACCAGGGTTTCCATTTTAATTATTTCTTATTTATTTATTACAGAAGTCTAATTATGTAGTCTAGTAAGTCTCAAACTCAAGGCCCTCCTGCTTTGGCCTCTTGTGTACTGGAATTATTTTTTTCTTTTTTCTTTTCTTTCTTTCTTTCTTTCTTTCTTTCTTTCTTTCTTTCTTTCTTTCTTTCTTTCTTTTTTTTTTATACAGAGCCTCACTTTTATTGTCAAGGCTGACCCTGAATTGACTGTGTAACCCAGGCTGGCCTCCAGCTCCTGGAAATCCTACTGCTCAGCCTCCCAATTTCTGGAATTACGACCCTACACCACCATGCCCAGCTGTGTCTTGGTATTAAAAATGTTCATTACTATGTCCAGGCTTTTAAATATATATATATTAATCTTTTAAAATATATAGTTGTAAGCGGGAAGTGAATCTGGAGCCGTCAGAGGATTTGGGAGTCTGGGTGCTATCTTCTCAGGATATGACCCGTTTCTTGTTTCTCCAGGGTTTAGGAGATTTAGTTCATAAAATTGAGATGAAATATCTGGCTTTGCAATCTTCACTGAGATTCTGTATCACTTCAATCATGAATCTGAATCACTTCCCTTAGTGCCGGTGGTGGATTGAAAACTGATGGTCAATTTAAATACCAGCTGAACTGAATCAGCATGGTGCTACCTGTAGATGGCCCACCTGAGGATTGTTATCAGCACAAACAGGATACCTGGAAAAGAAGAGTGTTGTTTGGTGCTATTGGTTCTCCTGTTGCTATGAGTTCTCTTGAAGGAGTTTGCCAAGCTTTTTCCCTGATGTGAACCTGGCTATTGTCAGAGGAGCTTGGGACTTTGTTATCACTAAGAATGGCTGTGGTTTACCTTAGGGAAGCTCTAGTCCTTACTTTGAGCATTGCTTCTTGGCTCTAGAGGGGAAGATGTATGCTGTTCAGTCTCCAGGAGAAGCCTGTCATGCTAGTTTCCTGATATGAACTTGGCTGTTCTCATCATTGGAGGAGCTTGGGACATCATTGTCACCGAGGATGGCTGTGGTACTTTTCGGGGGAGCCCTGGACCTTACTTTGAGTGTTGCTTCCTGGCTCCAATGCAGAACACTCAACCCACTGGCACAGATCCTTCA
This sequence comes from Hydrochoerus hydrochaeris, assembly GCA_004027455.1. Classification (NCBI taxonomy): domain Eukaryota; kingdom Metazoa; phylum Chordata; class Mammalia; order Rodentia; family Hydrochaeridae; genus Hydrochoerus; species Hydrochoerus hydrochaeris. Next base: position 8,293 of record PVLA01011744.1, read on the forward strand.
CCCTGCTGGCATAGACTTTATAGATTCCACCGCCTTCCCAGCACAGATCCATAAAACAGACTTGCACGAGTCATTGTCATGGGCTCTAGGCCTCTAGTTGGACTCATGGAGAGTATTGTCATGGGCCCTAAGTCCTCAGCTGGACTCATACAGGACATTGCTGTGAGATCTAGGCCCTCAGATGAATTCTCTACATCTTTGATGTGTGGACAGGTTTCCTGCACTTTCTTTCTATTTAACTCCTTGGATGACCTTTATAAATAATACTATAAATTAAAAAAATACAGTTGTTTGATAATACATGTGCAGAATTTATGAGTACACACATACACATTGTCAGAACTGCATGTTCAATAAAATATTTTTTATTGAAAAGTACTGGTTGATCAAAAAGTTTCAGAAACCATTGCTGCTCCAGTTGTTTAGGATGTGAGCTTTGTAAGAGTAAGGATTGTTGTTCTTTATTTTAGACCATCTCCTGCATGAGGTAAAAATGTTTAAGTAATTGACTGAATGAAGCTGCCAGTGTCTGACACAGTATCATATGATTTAAGCAACACACTATTAAGAAACTTGGCATTCCAGTTGTGTCCTGTGGTAAGCTATCCAAAGCTAAAAACCAGCAGTGACTCATAATGACAGGTAGTATAACTTCACTAGTGTCAAGTCCAGACACTTTTTATATGGAGATAGAATTCTTAAAACTTTAAAGAATTCCCTGAGGCTTGTAATCCTAGGAAATATAAATATAATTGTGTGTGTGTGTGTGTGTGTGTGTGTTTGCTCGATCTTTTGTGAGACAAGATTTCAATAACACATGAAAGTTTTTTTTTTTTTTTGGCTAAGATTACCGCCCCTCCTTTGAGTCAGGGTCATGATGTATCACTTTTTAAAATATTTAAAGTCAGTGTTTGCCTACCACGGCTCACTCTTGTAGCTTTGGGAAACCAGAAGCCATGACAGACCTGTTTTTGCTGTAGGAGACAAATGTGAAAGCTTTACTTTGCTATTTTTGGTTTGTTATAAGAAGATAACCAAGAACAAGGGAACATAAGTAAACTCAAGTACAAGTAACCGTTTGTTTTAAAAATTTGCTTACAATTAAAGTATGGGAGATATTAATATAGCATATGTTTCAGGAATTTTATTCTCATCCACTTTCTTTCTCCAGTAGAGGCCTTTTAAATTCCATCTAACTTTAATATATGAGCTACATAGCAGAATCGAACTGTGAAAACGCCAATGAAAAAATCTGTTCAGGGAGACTGAGTGCAATAGTAGTATTTTTCTCAAAGAGTTACTTGTGGAATTTGGGCTCCACTTCAGAGAACCACTGTACTTTAAAAATAAAATCTATATCAACCTTCAGTGATCGCTGTTGATAAAACATATGAATCTGATAAATAAAAGGCAAATTAAAAGTACTTCATGATGAAATTTTTTATTGTTTATTGGTGCATTTTTAGGTATACATAATGATCACATTCATCATAGGAAATTTGTACCTGTACATGATATATCTTGATTCTTCTCCCTCACCATTCCCCTACCCTCTCTTCAAACCCTCTTCCTCTCCTTATTTACAAATTTGAGAAAATTCTCTGGTTAGAAATCCTTATAAGTAAAATACTCGTTTCAAAAAGAAATTACTTCAAACAAAACCATACAAACAATAAATGAATGAAATAGAAAAAAAAACTATAACTCTTTTTGAGATTACGAATTAGGACCCAAGAAGGCGGGTCAGATATTATGAAACTGCTTTATTAGAAATGAAAGAGTCGTGCTGGCTTTGGCAGCACATGTACTAAATTTGGAAAGATACAGAGAGGAAAGAATAGCTAAAGTAATGCTGGGAATTGTAGTCGAGAAGTCCCGTAGTTTCCGCGCCAGAATCAAAGGAGACGGAGAAGCATTAGGTTCAATCCAGTGTTCTAGACTCTCATTGGGCCCGACCCTTGAACGCTTCATGCATTTCCCTAGTTCACCAATGAATGACTTAGTGTAAGAAAGCCTTCCGTGACTGGACACTTTTCCTCACGCTGGCCTCATCATCAGCCAATGGAGGAATAGAACTGACAGAGGTGGCAGGGTCACTGGGGTAGAGTCTGCGGATCCTTCCCCGCCAGCGCCTTCGCTCTTTGGCTTCTTCAGTGGCTCTGGTTATTTCTGATTGCTCAGGCCGCGGCTGCGAACCGCGGGGCTTGCTTCACGCTGTCTGGGTCCCTCTACTTTTGCTCTAGATGTGGCTTTGATGGTGCGGCAGGCTCTGCACTCCTAAACCTCTGAAGCGGTAGGTAGGGTCCGGGAGCGGCGGACAAAGCGGTAAAGCCGGGAAGGCCGCGGGAAGCGGCTCCTGCACCCGGGCGGCGGTCCTGCCTTCCCTCCGGGACTCTGCAGCGTGTCCTACCGAGGCGCCGGACGACGCCGTGCTCCCGTGTGTTCTGTGGAAATGCCAACTGTCCGTCTCCTGACTTTCAACTTGTGCAGCCCTGCCATTATTAATAATGGATGTAATATCCTCCCTTTTCTTCCTCCCCAAGTTGTTCGTTGGTAACTTTCTGCTAGTTGTATGAATTTGTTTGTCTCTTAGGAAGATAGCAGAATATGATTGTTTGGCTTAATACAGGAGACACTGGCGTTCACGTCTCTGTAATTTAAAACTTACTGGGCATTTGTGTTCCTTTGGTGATACTACGCCCAAGTCGGTGGGAACAGAAGTCACCCCAGGTTAAACTATTGTTCTTTTTTGGAATTGTCAGTATTCTATCATCTTACCTACTAATTATCTTTGATCCTGAGGTTTGTTTTGTAGTTACGTCAAGAACCTGAGGCTGGCAGGAGGTAGCTCAACTTTTCAAAGTCAGGTTGGTTGTTAGTAAAGAGGCAGATGCGTCTCAGTGCTTTGTTTGTTTGTTTTTTAAACCGTGAATCAATAAGGACTTAGGTTATGTGTGTATTATTCTCTACAGGTTTTAGTATGTGAGAGCTAAAAAAATTCCGAGTCGTTTGGTGGATCTTGGGTGAAGGAATCTTTCAGGCACCTACTCAACTACAGTTGTCTTTCATGTATCTTAACTCCTAGCTTTTAGAAATGTGACTCCCTGACAAATGTGACTCCCTGACAGCACATAGAGTCTTACAGAAGATGCAGAATTTTAGGCCCTGCTCCACCTACTGAATCAGTGTTTATCTTCTTCAAGATCCATATGGTGATCAGAGTGTTCGTTAAAGTTTGGGGAGCATTCATTGTGTTAGTGATATGCTTGTCCAAACTTAACTAAACAAAAGAGAAAATAAAGGCATACGTTATATATCCACTTGTGTTCTATTAAGCATGGAATGTAGAAAAACAAGGAAAAAGTTTTTCACAATTTCATTATTTACTAGTCAGGCTATGATTTTTAAAAAAGTAAGTTGTGTCTGTAGTGGCAATTTTAGCATAGTAGCCAAAAATAGTCTCACTGAACTGCATCCTGAGTCTCCCTCCTTGAAACCTTTTGAAATCTGAGATAGAATTTGCTGAGTTACTCAGACTGAGTGTGAATTTTCTATCCTCTTGCCTTAGTCGCTCAGAGTGTTGGGATTCTCGGGATGCAGTTCAGATGCTGATTTTAAAAGAAAAAAGCAGACTGAGACATGATAAATACTAATGTTGACAAATACAATTCAAGAAGCTTATGTTTAGCCACATAATCTGCGTAAAGTCTAGTTTCCCATTGTAATATCACCCCACAATGTTGTTCCATTTAGTAAGACCATCCAATGAGTTTCTTTGGAAGGAAAGAGATTTACTGCTGCTTTTTTCTTTTTTCTTTTTTTTTGGTTTTGTTTTGTTTTTGCTTTATTTTTCAGTTTTTTATGTTATCTGGTAGGAAAACTGAAACCTATAATTTTATGTTACTCAGTGAGTAAAAAAAAAAAAAAAAAAAAAAATCTCTTGTAGAATTTTAATGTCTTCTTTTCACCAGAAAGTACCCGGTGTAGTTATTAAAGTAAGTTTTGAGCCCTGCCTCCAAAAACTGCTATTTGGGTCTGGGCTGGTGCCTAAGAATTTGTATTTTAATAATAATCACAGTTTATCCTGAATAGGGTGTCTAGGTCCACATGTCTTTTTTTTATTGGTGCATTTTAGATGTACACAGTGATAACATTGTACCTGTACATCATGTATCTTGCTTCATTTTTTCCCATTCATGTCCCTTCCCTTCAGCCTCTGTTTCCCTCATTTACAAAAGCTTTGTTTCCCTTGTATCCTTCTATTCCTTTTTTCCTTGACACTAGTGTTTTTAATGAAAACACTACTAGAAAACAAATATTTGTTCTTAAGTATAAGGTAGAAGAAGGGAAGAGGATGGTTTTTTAATTTATTTTTTGAGACAGAGTCTTGCTGTGTAGTGCTATGTGGTTCAGGCTGGCCTTGAACTATGTAGCCTAGGCTGACCTTAAACTTGAAGCGATCCTCCTGCCTCAGTCTCCAGAGTGCTGGGATTACAAGCATGCACCACTATGCCTGGTGGTTTTTTTTTTTTTTTTTAATGCATTAGGATTCATTGGCTGCTATAAAACTGCTCATATCATTATTTCAGGTTATTTAAAAATATTTAGATGTCTATCAAATTGGGAATAGAGGGGTTAGGATGGAATGAATTCTGAAATAATCATTTAAAGCCATTTTTCCCAGCCTTTGAATGGACATATTTCTGTCAAACAACGTGAGTGCTTGAGTGAAATTAATAGAATTAACATAAAACTACAAAAATATATCTAATTCATAAATTGGGATTCAAGTGCTAATTTTAGTTTATCTGTTTCCATTTTAACTATTCCATAGCTTGCTCTTATAAAAATCAGCCATATAATCTGCAGTCCAAAGAGATATTGATCATTTAACAGGATTTGGGTAATGTAGTTGGGAAGGTGTGCCACAGTAACTTAATATTATCAAAAAAATTAAAATTAAAAAATAAAAATAAACTTAACAGTGAGGAGTTCTCTTTTGAAGGTTTGTACAAAACCTCCCTAAGTTGGAGAGCAATCATAGTTTCTGCTTGCCTTTCTTGCTTACATTTAAGCCTTGTAGAAATATGGCACTTGACCACAGCTCTCCCTGTTAATGTTAAGTTCTTTGATGACTCTTGGTATTCCTAGCCTTTTCTTAGGGAACAGCTTTTCTTAGATCTTGGTTTGAGTCCTTGTCCTGTCAGTGGGTTTTGAAGTTTGCAAATTTTAACTATTTTGACTTTATCTGAAAAGAATAGAAAGGTTACATAGACACTACTTTTCTAATGACCTGAGTTCAGTTTCTGTGGGTCATTTTGAAATGGTTGCACACTGAGGACTTGTATATAGTATGTATGTTACAATATTCAGAACAAAGAAATGGTCAAAGGAAACTCCTAACTTGATCAGTTTGCATTTATTTGTGTGACTCTCGTATGCAGTTCTGTAAAGTATAATAAAATGTAAAATTACTGTACTGTACAATCTGCAAAAATTACAATACTGTGTAAGCAAGGTGTATTGTAGAAAAAGACATTGATACTGTATAAACAAGATGTATGGAACTGTACAAAAATAAAAGATGAGTTGTAAGTCTGAGTGGTGGGTCATAAGTCTGAAGAGTTGTTAAACAAGGTCATTATGGAGGCATATCTGTATAGCTTTTTAAGAATCATTCTCACTGCATAGTTACATGATTACCTTAGGACATCTCAGCTGAGAATAGAACCCTCTAGTTTCAAGGCTTGCATTCTATGAAAAGGCCACCACTCAGAATATTTGGTTCCTAACAATGACTTTATTTTTAGGATTTTGAACCAGTAATTGGTTCTGCAGGTTCCATTTTGAACAGAACCTGTGCTAGTGATAGCGTAAAAAACTTACAGATAAGCTGACTTTTAAATAGGGATATTCAGGCTACTTATCGCAGAGACATCTTCAGGCAACATGCCCTCAAATGCCTTAGTATTTTATTTTTGATTATTTGATACTGGATCTCACTGTGTAGTCCAAGCTGGCACTGAACTCACTCTGCAGCCCTGATGGCCTTGAGCTCACGGCAGTTCTCCTGCCTGTCTCAGGAATGCTGGGATTACAGGCTTGTACCACTATGCCTGGCCCTTGGTCTTATCTGTGTACTCAGTCCATTGCCCTTTCTTTTATCCTAACTTTTTAGAAATGACTGTAGTAACTATAATATTTTCCTTTTGAGAGAATTACCTGGCAAATATCCTACTCTAAAGTCTTAGAGTTCACTGTTTGCATTTGCTTGGAGATTTTCTTTCTTTTGTTCTTTTTTTTTCCTTTTTGGTGCCTGTGTGGTTTTGGGTTTTTTGTTTGTTTTTTTGAGACAGAGTCTCACTGTAGTCCAGGCTGGCCTTGAACCACTATCCTGCCTCTCAGCCTCCCAAGAGATATACTTACAGGTCTGTGCCACCATACTGGGCTGAGATTTTTTCTTTTTCATTCAGCAACTTAATGCATTTTATCTGGAATGTGATTTTGGTTTTTGGCCATGTGTCATTAAAGATTTTTAGCAGTTTTAAAAATGCCAAGAAGTTACTCTCTAATACCACTTATCAAATCTTAACTTTTTTCATTGATTTTTTTTGATACCATGTAATTTAAAACTATTTATTGAGCATTTACTTTGTGTTAGCTGCTCGTTTAAGCTCTCTTTTGTCATTTCACGTAGACAGTATGCTATCTGGGAGCTGTTGATTAAATCCATTTTACAGATGAAGAAACTGATACAAAGAGTTTAAGGGATTTGCTCTAGCAGTCTGTCTACTTTTAATGCAGTCCTTTTAAATTTAGCATAATTTTTTCCATAAAAGTAAACAAAGTATTTTAGACAACATAATATGTTAGACATATAAAACTCAAAGTTTAAGGGATTTGCCTAAAGTCATAGTTTTCAAGTGATGGAGCCTAGGTCTGACTTAGTTGGTAGCTTTCTTATATTGAATGTGTAAGTAATTTTCTTGGGAGTACTGTTTCCTCTCTCCCCTTCTACCATTACTACTGTTGCTTTATTCTTTTTTTTTTTTTGTACCAGGGATCGAACTCATGACCTTGCGCTTGCCAGGCAGGCGCTTAAGCCACTGAGCTAAATCCCTGGCCCTGTTGCTTTATTCTTGTAACTTTGAATATTTCAGTACATGGTAAGGCCAGTTCTGCTTTATCATCTTTTTCCTTGAAAAGAATTTTAACCAAAGATCTTTCTGACAAGTTGGCCTTGTTGTTGAAATTAACATTAAACACATTCATGAGGGAAAAGTATTTATATTTTTATATTTTTTCCCAAAAAGAAATATACTGCGTAATTTGGTTAAAGCTGCTGTTTTTGACTTTCTGCACTAATGAAGTTTATTCCTTGATATTTTGTTTCTTTGGCTTTTGTATGTCTAACACACTATGTTGTCTAAAATATTTGTTTACTGTTGTGGAAAATATTATGCTGAACTTAAAAGGACTGTATTAAAAATAAATAGACTGCTGACCACTTTAGAAAATAGTAAATAAGATTTGACCCAGTTCTATCAACTAGCTTGGGACAAATTATTTAACTTCTCTGTGACTGTTTCCTTGTCTGTTGGATAAATGACTTCAAATTCTACTTCCTCTTTCCTGTTGCTTTTTTAGTAGGCAGTAGAAAATGAGACAAAGATGGACAGATACATTTAGATTCAGTTCGGATTCACTGTGATAGTGCCAGCTGCTAGGCACAGGTTTCTGGGCTTCTTCGTTTATAGCCTTCTTTGATGCCTTTTTCTTAGGGAAGTTTTTGTTTTAGAGAGCCAGTATGCTGGGTTTTTTGTTCATAGATGAGTAAGAAAGAGGGAAGCAGGCAGAGTCAGAGAGAGAAGGAGAAAGAAAAGCAAACTATCAGTCAGTTTTCCCTGAGGCACTTGTTTTAGGACCAGAAATGTTCAAGGGGGAGGAAAACTGGCAATGTTGCAGTTCGAGAAGTATAGCAAAGGTTATAAGCTTAAACTGTAAAGATTTATTGTGACTTTAGCATTATTAAAATATGTATTGCTAAAAAGGAATTTATTAGAATATTGAGTACAACATATGTTCTTTAAACATTGTGCACATAAAAATAACTTGATTCTTCAGCTTCTTATGCTTATTTTACTTTTCTCAAACTATAGAATTGTCATTTCTCTTTGTGTGTGTGTGATTTAGAGTTATCTGTTTCTTACTAAAGATGTTATAATCCTAGTTATTTAACAAGTACACTAATTTACCTAAGTGGCTTAGAACTAATTTTGCAAACCTTTTCTGCAGCATTTAAGAAGATTTATTCATGTGCATGACATAGAAGATGAATTCTTCGTCTTCTACCATGAATGAAGAACCCGATGCTCTATCAGTAGTTAACCAGCTACGAGATCTAGCAGCGGATCCGTTAAATAGAAGAGCTATTGTCCAGGATCAAGGATGTCTGCCTGGCCTTATTTTATTTATGGATCATCCCAACCCCCCTGTTGTCCACTCAGCTTTGCTTGTAAGTTACCTTTAGTCTTGGTGTTTTAATTTTGCAATGAAGGAGAATTTGAAAAATGTATTGGCTGACATGATAAAATTAGGAAACCAGACCAAATAATAGTCTGTATTTCCTGTATGTAAAACATACAGAAACTACAGTACATGAATAGTTTTTTTATACAAATAGTAACAAGCCACATTTTTAAAATTCTGTAACACAAATGGTAGCATACTACATATATAAAATCTACTTTCTGTTTTTAGTTAACAAGATAATCTGTTTTGTTTGTTTTTTGCAATACTAGGTATTGCAAAAGAAGTGCTGCAAAAGAAATTGCCACAGAAGTGCTGATCTCCATCCACAGCCTTTTTTATTATATTTTATGACAAAGTCTTGCTAAGTTGCCCGGGCTGGCCTTGAACTTGTGATTCTCTTGCCTCAGCCTCCCAAGAAGATGAACCTATAGGCATCTGCCATAACATCCAGTTTGTTTCATTTTTGAGATAGAGTTTTCACTGTTGCTCAGGCTAGTTAGTAATCATCACACCTCTGCCTCCCAAGTAGTTTAGATTGTAGTGTGCACCATTCCACCTAGTCATAACCTTTTGTGTTTCTTTTGTGATGTGCGATGTTGAATCTAGGGCTTCATAGATGCTAGGGGAGCACTCAGCCACTAAAGTATATCCCCCAGCCATTTAGTTAAAAAGAAAGCATGAGAGGGTCTGGGTATGGTGGTGTAATCCCAGCCCTTGGGAGGGTAACGTAGGAGGATCGCTGCCAGTTCGAGGCCAACCTGGATTACATAGTTCAAGGCCAGCCTGAACTGCATAGTGAAATCCTGGCTCAAAAAAGCACCCCCCATAAGTAAATAAATAAAAAAGAAAAGAAAAAGAAAAAAAAGAAACCATGAGGATGTTACCATATCAGTATAGACAGACATTCAAATTAAAAAGATACTTTGTTTTGTTTTGTTTTTGGTACTGAGGCTTGAACCTAGAGCCTCCCACATTTTAGACAAGCACTGGTCTCTGAGCTGCATCCATCTAGAATGGCCTCAGGCTTGCAGTCCTCTTGCCTTCAGGTCCTGAGTGGCTGGGGTTACTACTAGTGTGACACTTGAGCCACGCTGGTTTTACAGCTCTTTTATTACTTGAAAAATTACTTTTTACCCTTTGCTCCCTAGTCCCACAACCTCATTCCTATGCAAGCACCAGTCTACTTTTGTTCTAGATTTGCTTATTCTAGCAAGAATGCTGGTAGATTTTTCATAAAATAGACATATATAGTATGTGGGCTTTTGTGACAAGTTTCTTTCACTTAGCATGTCTTCAGAGTTTATCCATATCTCAACATGTATCAGTACTTCATTTTCTTTGGAGCCTGAGTAACACTCCATTATATGGACATGACACAGTTTGTTTATCTATTCATTATCTAATGGATGGTGATTATCTGATGGATGGGACTTGTTATTTTAATATGAGAAAGTTAGGAAAATATAAAAAGTCATAGCTAATAATTCAAAAGGATGCTGGGTGTGTTGGCACATGTCTGTAGTTCCAGTACTCCAGAGGCTGAGGCAGGAGGACGATCTCCACGAGTTCCAGGGCAGCCTGGAACACGTAGTGAGTTAAAGGTCAGCCTGAGCTGCATAGTGAGCCACTTTCTCAGACAAAACAAAAACAAGCTAAGGGATTATGGTATGAGAAATGTGGGGGCTAGAGAAACGCGTTAAACAGCATAAGGGAACAAATAAAATATGTGATAATTTCTTTTATCTTTCAGAATGTGATCATTTCTTGAGGACAAATAATGTGATTTTTTTCAGTAGTAACTTGGCATTAAAAGAAAGGCAGCTGAGTTGGAGAAAGTGATGGTAGTAACTATCGCAGAATTTTAAAAGACAACCAAGAGCTGTATCAATCCCATTTTGGATCCTGATTTTGGATCTACATCAGTCCCATGGGATCCACATTTAAATAATTTTTAAGTAGCTGAAAATTAATATGGATTGTAGATATTAAAGGATTATTATTACTTTTGCAGGGTATTGTAATAGTAATATTAAATTAATTAAAAATAATTTTCTAGGGATGTACTGAGACATTTACAGTGAGATGATGTATTCTCACTAGATTTTTTTTTTTAATGAAACACTGTTGTTATGGGCAGTGGGGACAGAGGAAACAAAATTGCCAAGTGATTGGTAATTGTTCAAACTGCATGATTGGTACATGAGGCTTGGCATATATGTATTCTATCTTGTGTGCTATAAAATTTTCATAACAAAGTTTAGAAGAAAATTAATGTAATATATTTTACTCACTGTCATTTAATTAAAGAATCATGATAAAGTTTCCGTTTAGTCTAATTTCACAAGTTTGTAAAAACTTGAATCTTCTATTTTGGCTTCACAGAGCAAAGTTTAATGGACAAAACTGATATTGATACAAAAATGAACAGCAGTAACAAGTAAGAAAAATTGCCTGGCTTCTAGTTTGATACTGCTTCAGTAAGAAACTATGGGGAGGAGAACAGAGAAGATGCTGGTCTATGCATAGGAGCTTGGGGCTGAAGAAAGTGTTTTTTTGTTTTGTTTTGTTTTTTGTTTTTGTTTTTGTTTTTCTTTGTAGACTAGAATGTCTAAGCTCAGAAGGCAAGGGTGGCCAGAGGAGAAAATTTGAAGAATTTCCTAATTATTGAAAGTGGGAAAGATTGTTAACTGAGGAGGATGGTAAGATTGGTTAGTACTGTTGAGGTAATAATTAGTTTGGTGGCACTGAATTGCTGTGTGACTTGATCGTGAAACTCCATTTTCTCTTTTGGGCCCAATACAGGCCCTGAGAGCCAAAAATAGTTGAATTTGTCCAGGTAATGGGTTGATACTTGGCCAGGCAAGTTGAATAGAATGATAAACAAGAAATTTTATGTTTTATGCAACAGAGTAGCTGAAATGGTAGACTGTAGGTACTAGACTGAAAGGTAAGGGGAAGTAAAATTATAGTGGAATGGAGCTCAGTGGGGGGATCAGTGGATAAAAGTTGACAATGAGATTGAAGAATAGATGCAATCGTTTTCATAATAACCTCTTATTGTCACAAGTGATTATTGTACGTCTTTTTGTTGTTGTTTTAGTTTACTCTATGTTTTATAATATGCTTTTTTTTTGGTTTTGTTTTGTGAGACAGGGGTTTGCTATGTAGTCCAGGCTGGCCTTGAACTATGTAGCCCAGGTTGGCCTCGAACTAATGGTGCTCCTCCTGCCTCAGCCTCCCAACTGCTGGGATTATAGATGTGCTCCACCATGCCCAGCTACACTATGCAATTCATTTTACAAAGGTGTTGTATGTTGTCCTTCTTGACAATTTAATGGGTAAAAAGCCTCTAGGGACTTGGTGGCTAGTGCATGTTGTGACTACTTGAAATTAATAAATGGGATATAGTTCCTTGGTTGTGTCCTTGTCAAGGTGAAGTGGTAAAAATAAAACCAGAACAGTCTAATTCTGACCTCCAGATAAGGTAGAACCTTCATTTCAAAGAGGAAATTCAGCTGTTAAAACTCTGAGAGTCATTTTTCTACCAGGAGATTGTTTTGATTATCACATTTAAAGAATTTCTAAACACTTCAAAATCAGTGAATCTAAAAATAAAAGCTGCATTTTCTCTCCTTTTCTTCTTGCAGTAAGTTAGTGGTTTTAATGTTGAGTAGTATGGGCGTGTAAAGTAACCTATTGTTGTTTACTGCTGTAGGCTCTTCGATACTTGGCAGAATGTCGTGCGAACAGAGAAAAGATGAAAGGCGAATTGGGTATGATGTTAAGCTTGCAAAATGTTATACAGAAGTAAGTACAAGAGTGACCCCTATTGTGGTTAAAAAAATAGATACTGTTAAATATAATCTATTAGGATAAATTTATTGAAGTTTCATGTGTTTTTGTTGTTTTGAGTTTTTGAGACAGGGTCTTGCAGTATAGCCCAGACTGGCTTCAAACTTGAGCCACTTCTGCTTTAGCCTCCTGAGTGCTGGGACTGTAAGGATATGCCACAATACCAGGCTCTATTTTCTTATTTATTTCATTTTAAAATTTTAATTCTAATTATAGGCATACTTTTTTTTTTTTTTTTTTTTTTTTTTTTTTTTTTTTTTTTTTGAGACAGGGTGTTGCTTTATAATTTAGGCTGTCCTTGAACTCACTGTGTAATGTAGCCTGGCCTGAACCTTGTGGCAGTCCTGCTTTAGCCTGCCAAGTGCTAGGATTATTGGCATGTATCACCACACCAGCCAGGCATACTTGCATAAGCTACATGTCTAAAAATGTTATGATGGTTAATCTTAAGGTTATTGATAATATTGATATTAACAATACTCCTGATAAAAAGGTTAAGAGGCCAGCCTGGGCTACATAGTGAATTTAAAGACCTTCTAATCTGTTTATTTTGTGGTACAGGGATTGAACATACAGCTTTCATACTGAGCTACCTCCCCAACCTTTGTTATTTTTTGTTCTAAGTTGGCCAAGTGGGACTCAAACTTGTGATCTTCCACAGCTTCCCAAAGTTCTTGGTTTATAGGTATGCCCTACCACACCTGGTTTCAGATTTTATTTAAAATATCATATTAGGGCTGGGGATTTAGCTCAGCAGCATAAGCGCCTGCCTTGCAAGCTTGTGAGTTCAATCCCCAGTGCCCCCCACCAAGTTGTTAAAATATTATATTACATATAATTTTTTTAAAAAAAGAGCATTCCAACATTGTAAGAATTTTTATTAATTGTATATAAGTAGCAAAGCAACATAAATGTTTAATCACTTTGGGCAATATGTAGTGTTCTAGTATTTTTTACAATTTTTTTGTTCATTTATCCTGGTTTTACTCAGAATAACCATCATCAGGATCGTGATAATTAAGTTTCTCAGTGAGATTTTCATAAACCTCAGTGAGAGGTCTGTTGGAAGCTTTGAACCATTAGTTTGATTTTTTTAGCAAATGAGAATTTTGCTGGGCTTTGTGGTACACATAGGTAATCCTGGCCATTTGAAAAGCTGAGGACAGCCAGGACAATTCATTGAGATTCTGTCTCAAAATAAAAAAAAAAAAAAAGCAGTAAATATGGCTGGAAATAGGGCCCTGTGCAAGGCATGGACTTTAATCCTCAGTACAACAAAAAATAAAAACAAGCAAGTGATTTGTGTGTTGTTTAATAGTATAGTCACTGAAATTAAAAGTAAAGTGGTACAAATAAAAAATATGGGAAATTAGATTTTAAAATGTTGGAATATTAAAATATCCTTTACATTTGAACTTGAAAATTTTAGAATAAGCTTAAAGGTATCATAGATTTAACTTACAAAACTTAAAAACTTATAAAACAATTATAAAACAACTTCTTGCCTGTTTGACTCAAGGATATTGATTACATGTACCCATATCAGTAAAATAGGAAGACTGCTTTTTGCTCTTCAAGAGACTTGGTGTCAGTTCAGGACATTATCTTGGCAAATCATAAGGGAAGTAGATCCTGAGATTGAGTTAGAAATGAATGAGCTTCCTGTTACAATGTAGACCTGATAACCAACCCCATGTGGAGCTGCAAGCGAAGACCGCCCTGTAGAGATCCTTCTTCGAGCAGAGATTGCCAGGATCCCACTGCTCAGTCACTGGCTGGTGGCTTCCTGGGAGGAAAACTTTACGTGGATTTGTGGTAGATCTTAAAGCTGGCAAAGCTAGTGACTGACTTTAGCAGGGCAAGTCCTTCTTGGAGATCCAAGCAGTGTATTTGGATGGCTTCTGCAAGTGGCTTATTTTTAAACTGAATTAAAGTATGTATTTTTAGAACAATATGGTGATAAATGGTTATTTCTATAATAGTAGAAGAAGAAAGGCATTCATTGTGTATTTCATTGTGTATTTGGTCTTGTAGCCTATTAAGGGATCTGGTGTAATAATTTTTATGTACATTTTGTAGTTTATTTGGCAGCAGCAGATATCCAGGTTTGAAGTTGCCTTTCAAACAGTGCAAGTAGCATTGTAGGAGCTCTATATTAAGTCATTAGGATAAACTGTGTGTGAGATCCTGTCTTAAGGACTCAAGAAAAAAAATTTTTTAATGAGACTTGGTAAGCTGGGTTGGTGAATATAACAAGCTACCAGGGAGAGTGTTGTGCTATAGAGGGTTGGGAAGCTCCTTGTACCCCATACCTACTCTCTGGACCCATCTTTCATCTGACTGTTCCTGAGTTATAGCCACCATGATAAGCAAGGAAACATAGTTAAACTGCCTTCCTGCATTCTGTGAATTGTTTGCTAGCAAAGCTTTGAACTTGGAAAGGGGAGTTGTGTGTACCTTCCAACTTTTGTAGCTGAGTTGGACAGAAATGTGGGAAATTCAAGGGACCCAATACCTGCAACTGGCATTTGAAGTGAGAGAGGTTTGTGGAAATATTAAACCTGTGAACTCCAACACCAACTCCCAAGTTGTTAATGCCTACCTCAGTCTCCAGAGTGTTGGGATCACAGGTGTGCGTCACTATGCCTTGCTAAAATCTACTTTAGGTGGAGAGAAAGTGGGGCTGCTCAGTAGTAGAGCACTTCTAGCATGCATGAGGCCCTGGGTTTGATCCCCAGCACTGAAAAACAGCCATAAAAAAGGTAGAAAAATCTCATGGTTCACATGGTGTTACCGAAAAAGAAAAATCATTCAGAAAGTAATTTATTACTATATGAACATGGTAAAAGTATGGAACTATGAAACAAGAATTTTAAAATAGTTCTAGTAAGGGTATTTAACATTTCATATAATTGTTCTGCTAACCTAAGTAACATGCCACATGATTCTGTAAAATTTTGTTAATTTTAGCTTACTTTTTTCTTTTTGGCATACTGTAGGTCAAACCCAGGGCCTCATAGATGCTATGAAAGTGCTCTACACTGAGCTGCACCCCCATCCTTTTTATATTTTGAGGCTGGGTCTTGTTAAGTTACCCAGGCTGCGTTTGAGCTTAGTATTCTCCTGTCTTGCCCTCCCCACTTTAGTGTGAACAACCTCTCGAGCTCTACAAGTTACCATAACTGTGCCTGTGTCACTTCTGTGAATTATCTATATTAATACATGACTGTTTCCTCTCTCACTGCATTGCTGCTAATATGGAAGTCTGTAGAACAGGTTTATGCAAGAATTAAGCCCTGAAGCCCCAAGGAATCCCTTAGATGGATTGAATTGTAATCTCTGATATAGCTGAAATTATTCTAGCTTACTGCTGGAATTGACAAAGTATTCACTTACCTTCTGGTTGTTTGTTTATTTATTTATTTGTTTATTAGAGCTAATTCTTTTGTACAATCTCAGTTCACAAAGGGTGCTAAAGAAATAGTTAGAGGCATGAGAACAGTAGTTGACCAGGAAAACAAAGTCTAGTTTAGGGAAACTAATAGCAGAAGCACCTTCCTTTTTTTCTGAAACTGCCCTGGCACATATGGTAGTCAATTAGCCACATGTGACAATTTCAATTAATTAAAATTAAATTTAAAAATCAATTCCTAAGGGCTGTGAGTATTGCTTATTGGTAGAGTTACCCAGCATACGCTTGCGAGGCTCTTGGTTCATTCCCTAGCAGTATAAAAATAAAAATCAGTTCCTCAGTTACATTAGCTAAATTACAGATATTTAGTAGTCATGTGTCTAGAGACTCTATTTCTGTCTTCTTGGAGAGTTCTGCTGGAGATAGATGTAGTCATGCATGCCTGTAATTCCTACACTTGGGAAACTGAGGCAGAGAGAGGAGCTAGGAGTTTAAGGCCAGCGTGGGCTACATACTACATAGAAAGACTGTCTCAAAATAACAGCCACAGAATGCACACACACACAAGTTCTGATGGCCAGTGTTGTTCTAAAACTTATTTTGTGGATTATTTTGTTAAATTTTTTTAAAAGAATTGAGTCAGATGTATGGATGTATTTGTCTTAACCATTATTAAAATTTAAAAATGGTACCATTAATATATTTACAGCAATTTCCATCTTTAGAATTTTCAAACACTGAATAGTATTTCTATATTACAGTTTTACTATCCTCTCTCATTTTTTTTGGTTTTATGAGACAGGGTCTTGCTATGTAATTCAGGCTGGCCTCAAACTCACTGTGGAACCTGGACTGGTCTCAAATTCATGGCAGTCCTCCTGCCTCAGCCTCCCAAGTGTTATTACAAGTGTGCACCCCCATACCCAACTGCCCTCTCATTTGAAATCAACTTAAAAGCAGTATAAACTATTTTTGTTTAAATTGATGGAAGGCAGTTTAGATAAGAATGTAATCTCACTGAAATAGAGATAAAAATTTTCTTGCTTCCATTTTCCTGTTAAGTGGCCTGTAAATTTACATTAGATTCTCAAATGAGTAGATGAAATGTTTTGAAGTAGTGTGTTTAAAATATTATGTATGAAGATCTTTAGGTGATTCTCTTTTTGATATGAACACTTAAGAACTATTGATGGTGAAAGGGAGTAACAAAACAATACTTTTTACTTCTCATAAATTCATGAATGCTTCTAACCATCATATATTCATAAGTCTTTATATCTTGTACTCAGCTAATAATTAAAAGTATGTGAGAATAGTTTTTAATAAATTGTAAAACAAGTATTATTAAAAATGATCTTTACAAAAGTCCTAAGATGTCTTTTTGATAACTTCGTAAGTTTTTCAGAATAACTTAAGTCTGTTTATCAGTGGCCCCAAAATCTCATGTAATTGAGTGTCTCGCATTACACATGTTCTAGCTAGAGCTTTCATTCCAGGGGATAGATAAATCTGATGTGTTGAGTCTGAATGTCATAAGTTGAAGAATTCAGTGTATTCATTCAACAACAAAAGGCTTGCAGGGTTTTTCTTAGACTCATGGAAGGTACAGAGAGATTCATCCCTAGTCCCTATTTATAAGGAGTTTATAGACATGTGAAAGAAGTAGAAAACTAACATCAGTGATGTACGTACGGGTGTAAGTATTGAGCAGAGGGAGAAATAGGTTAAGGGGAGCAGCTCATATGGCAGAAGTGGAAGGAAGAGTTGGAAAGTCTACAAGAGAGTAAAGCGCTTTTGCCTGAAGAAAGGCACAAACAAAAGTTTACCTGTGAAATGTGTTCCAGGACAAAGAACAACAGAATAAATTAAAATACCCACAAGCTCTTTCTGTAAAGCAACCAAGCATTAGAGTTGGTTAATCTGAAAAATTAAAAAAGGAGAAATGAGTTTACATAAACTGCTGATCAGGGGCAGATTTTTAAGGACTTGATTATGTGTTAGAAAGTTTGAGTCTTAATTGAGCCCATTTATAAGTGATGTGAATTTCTTCAGTTGTTTGCACTTATTTATCCAGCTAATTAAGAACCATTAGATCTATTCTATCCATTATAGTAGCTACTTACTAATGTGCTGTTTAAATTAGTTAAAAATAAATAAAATTCATTTCTTTTTTTGCACCAGCTGCATTTCAGATGTTCTGTTGTTTTTAGGCAGCAGATGTTGATGTAAAGAGTTTACGGTAGGATTTGAATGTTTAAGAATGAAAACTTGAGTTGTGGTGTCATGACATATACAATAGGTGCTTTGTAAAAGATATGTGAAATTGTAAGTTGAGAAATAGAATCATTTTGAATGTGCTAAGAAATTTCAAAAAGCTAATAATGTGAATGATCCTATCTTCTTTCGTTTTCTCTTTTTTTTATTTTTATATATTGTGTTTTTTTGAAAATAAGGATCTTTTCACCGTGAGAGCTGAGTGTTGTTGATAAATAAGGACATGTTATATAACCCGATTTTACTAGTTTTTTTTCCTATTTAATTAATGATTTTGGTTAAATGTGCTTTTGTATTGCAGTATGAATTTTGAATCTCAATAAATGATGGATTTTAAACATATTAGAAGACTGCTATGATCCAGGCGTGGTGGCTCATGCCTGTAATCCCAGCACTCAGGAGGCTGAGGCAAAGAGGGTTGTTGTGAGTTCGAGACCAGCCTGGGCTACAAAGTGAACTCAAGGCCAACCTGAACTGCATAGCGAAACCCTGTCTCAAAAAGACAAAAACAAAAACAAAAACAAACAAAAAAAACCAGAAAGACTGCTATAGAGTTGATGTCTTTTTTACGTTTAAATTGCTTTCTACCTTTATTTATTTATTTATTTTTGAGATTGCTGTATCGCATAAGCTGGCCTTGAATGTTATGTAACCTAAGTTGGCCTCAAACTCTTGATTCTCCTTCCTCAGCCTTCTGACTACTGGGATTATAGGTCAGTGCTGCCATACCTCGCTTACATTACTGCATTTAATTTGAACAAAACATCAGTATGAAAGTAACAAGTCTCTTCAAAAATTGAGAAATAAAACGGAGAATCTGTAGAAATGACTGATTTATTAATTTGTGTTTTTGTAAGGACTACAACGCCCGGTGAAACAAAACTTCTGGCCTCTGAAGTCTATGACATTCTTCAGTCTTCCAATATGGCAGATGGTGATAGTTTTAATGAAATGAATTCACGTCGAAGGAAAGCTCAGTTTTTTCTAGGAACTACAAACAAACGTGCCAAAACAGTAGTTTTGCATATAGATGGTCTTGATGATACGGTAAGAATTCTATAAATGTGTTCATAAGATGGGAAAGAGAAGTCATGTCAACTACCCATTTTCTTCAGTGTTACTTCCTAATTGTCTTTAAGAGTAAGTCCTATTATCAGCATTTACACTATTAAAGGCCATTTTGTATTAAAGGAGTCAATTGATAAGATATAGCAAATTTTTTTGTTTGTGTTTTTGAGACAGGGTCTCAATATATAGTCCAGGCTGGCCTTGAACTCACTGTGGAGCTTAGGCTGGCCTGGAATTGTCAAGAATCCTCCTGCCTTAGTCTCCTAAGTGCTAGGATTACAGGAGTGTGCTACCATGCCCAGTGGACATAGCAACTTAAAATATTTATGCCACTAATTATAGAACTTCAAAATATATGAGGCAGAAACTGACAGAAATGCAAGGAGAAATATTCACAGATTTATATTTCAGTACCATGTTCTATATTAATAAACGAGTATACAGAAAATCAAGCTTTAGAAGATTTGAATAATGCTTCCAATCAACTTAAATGTAATTAATATTTGTAGAACAACCTATCCAGCAACAGGGTAATATATGCACAAAAAGTTTACCAAAATAGGCCATATTGTTGGCCATATAACAAGTCTTAATAAATTTTAAACGTTTGAAACCTTACAAACTGAGCACAATGAAATTAAATTAGAAAAGTAGTAACAAAAAGATAGCCTGAAAAATCTTCTTAAAATTTGTGGACCTAACACATTTCTAAAACCGTGTTTAGAACAGAAATTCATTAGTACCTATGTTTATACACAAAACAGAAAAGATTTCAACTTAATCTTCTTTATGAAACTGCTAAATGAAGAATAAAACTCAAAATAAACGGAAGATAGGAAATAGAAGCAACAATCAATGAAATGAAAAAAATTAATGAATTCAAAAGCAGGTCCCTGATACAATCAACAAAATATGTAAAACCCTAGCCAACTGGTCAAGAATAAAAAGAGAAATTACAAATTATCAAAATGAGAAATATAAGAGGACAAAACTGTAAATACTATAGACATTAAAAGGATAACAATTAGCTAAATAAATTTATGTTAATTTGATAATGATTTTATTTTGGAGACAAGGTCTCACCATGTATCCCAGGCTGACCTAGAACTTGCAGTGATCCTCCTGCCTCACTCTCCTGAGTGCTAGGATTTCAGGTGTGCATCACTGTGCCCCACTCTGATAATGACAATTTCTTGTAAGATATAAACTGGAAAATCTCACTCAAGAAGAAATAGATAGCGTGATTAGCTGTGTATCTACTAGAGAAATTAACTTTGTAGTTAAAACCTCAGAAAATTTCAGGTCCATATAGCTTCACTAGTAGATTATACCTTTTAAGGAACAAGTGATGCCAATTATATAAAATATTTTAGTCTGTAGTGCTTCACTAGTCCTTCTGCATAAATTTGTGCTTTTTTAAAAAAATTTTTTATTTAAAGAGGAAAAAAAACCAAAAAGTAGAAATATTACAGAATTCTAAAAAAAATGATAAACAGTAAGAAATTACTGGTTGATAAATTACATGTTGTCCTTTTAGAAATAGTTGTTTAAGTTACAGAATTAGAGCATACAAAGTAGACATTCAAGCAGTGAGACTGCAAACAGATCTGTTCAATCCAACAAGAACTTTAGAAGTATGGTTATTAATCCTATACACTTAAATATTCAGGCAGTTATATCTTTTATAGCACTTCCTATTTCCTCTTTTTACAATAGCAATTGTGCATTTTTTAAAAATTTTATTTAAAGAGAAAAAACAAAAGAAAAAGGGTAGCAACAATACAGAATTCTAAAAGAGAAAAAAACACTAAGAAATCACTAATTGATAAATTACATATTGTCATCTTGGATGTAGTTGTTCAAGTTACAAAATTAATGGATACATAGTAGATATTCAGACAGTGAGACTGCAAACAGTTCTGCTCAAAGATGCAACCAAGATTCAGCAATATGGTCATCTATTTTATACACTCAAACATATATGCAGTTATATCCCTTAGAGTTCTTTCTTTTCCTCTTTTTTACAATAGCAATTACACATTTTGGGTTTTATTACTCTTATAGTTCTTATCACTTTTTACACTAGAGACACTGATATTTATAAATGTGATTCTTAAATTTATTTCACTAATGAGGATAGTCTCAAGTTGTCTCCATTTACCTATGAAGGCCTCAAGATCATCCTTTTTTATAGCTGAGTAATATTCCATTGTGTAAAAATACCACATCTTTTTCATCCACTCTGCAGTTGATGGGCATCTTGGTTGTTTATAGGATTTAGCTATTACAAATTGTGCTGCTATGAACATGGGGGCACATATATCACTGTAATATGAACTTTTCAGTTCTACTGGGAAAATACCCAGGAGGGGAATAGCTAGATTGAATGGAACTTCCAATCCTAGTCTTCTGAGAATTCACCATATGGATTTCTATAGTGGTTGCACCAGTCTACATTCCCAAATTTGTAGTTTTTTTCTGAAGTCATTTTAATTTGTTTTCTTTTTGTATTAGTTGTACAAACTTCCTTTTGGTTATCTTCTAATTGTGTCTGTAGTCTGAATATCTTCTGGGCATCATATATTTGGGTCTTGGTTCTTTATCCATTCTGAACATCTCTGCCTTTTAATTGGAATATTTGAATCACATTTATTATATGTATGTATATAGATTTTTAAAAGTCTTGTTAGTTGCTTTCTATTTGGCCTGTTTCTTCTTTGTTTCCCTTTCCCTTCTCCCTCCTTTTGGCCTAACTAGATGACTTTTATGCTTCTATTTTATCTCTTTTGCTGATTTATTAGGTGTAATTCTCTTTCATTCATTGGTTTAAGGCTTGTTTTCTGTATCTTTGACTTGTTAACAATCTGTCATCGACTAATGCTGTATCATTTCATGTATCTTAAGATACTTTTTCTTTTTTTTTTTTTTGAGACATGGTCTCCCTATGTGTTCAGGGTGGCCTGAACTCACTCTGTAGCCCTGGCTGCCTTGGATTCATGACAGTCCTTCTGCTTCAGCCTCCTGAATGTCAGAATTACAGGCATGTTACTACCCTGTCTGGCAAAAGACAAATTCTATTTTTCTACCTTTGTGCTGTTACAGATTCTACTACATATGACATAAACTCCATTATTATTACTTTTGCTTTAAAAAGCTGATCTTTTTAAAAAACATTTAAAGAATAAGAAAATGGGGTGGGCATTGTAGTGCATACCTTGTAATCAGAGCACTCTGGAAAGCTGAGGCAGGAAGATTACAAGTTTGAATTCAACCTAGGCAACTTAGCAACTTGGTGAGACCTCATCTGAAAGTTAAAAAATAAAAATATTGGGAATATAGCTTAGTGTGAGCCTTGGGTTTAGTCATCAATACTGTCAAAAAAGAACCTGTTTTTATATCTACTCACATCTTTACTATTTCTAGGGCTCTTTATTCCTTCGTGTTGATCAAAGTTTTCTTCACATCATTACTTTCTACCTGGAGGACTTCCTTTAACATTTCTTATAGTACCTATCGACTGGGGCTGGCCCTTTTCCCATTGCCAGGGGCGTTGAACCATGGTTGCTTATGTGCTAAACAAGCACTTTATCACTGAGCTATGTCCTGACCCCTGGCTTTTTTTTTTAAATTCGAATGTAATTCATATACTATTGACTATTGTAAAGTGTATAGTTCAGAAGTTTTTATTATATTTATTAGGCTGTGCAGCCACCACTATTGCCCAACCCCAAATGATACTTCATACTTAATTAGTGATTATTACTCCTAGTATCAGGGAACCACTAATCTTGTTTGTCTGTGTTAATTTGTCTATTTTGGACATTTCAGATATAGCCGAAACCATATAATGTGTGGTTTATGTGTTTTGTCCTTCAGTTAACATAATCTTGAAGTTCATCCATGTTGTCACATGTATGAGTATACCATTTCTTTTTATAGTATTCCATTGTATGGACGTGCCATATTTTTTAATCACTTGGTGAATATTTCAAATTGACTGATACGAATCTGCTTAGGAATATATATAAGTTACTCAATTAACATGTATTTTGAGTTCTTTTGGGTATATACCTGGGGAATAGAATTGCTGTGTTATTTGGTGATCTTTTATTTAACTTTCTGATAAACTGTGTGGCTGTTTTTGCAATGGTTATACCGTATTGTGTTCCAACCAGCATTGTATGAGAGTGTAATTTCTCTTCAACCTCTTCTCTTATTTTCCAGGTTTTTAAAATTCACATTCTGTTAGGTGTCAAGAGGTTTTTACTTTTACTTTCCTAATAACTAGTAATGCCATCTTTTCTAATTTTGGGTTTTTAATAGTTAAGTTTTATTTTGTAACTCTTTCATTTATTTTGTCTTTGAGAGCAAAGCCCATTCACATTCTGTGCCCAATTTTAAAGGTTTATTTTTTTGTTTTTAAATGTTTTCTTTTTCTTTTTCTTTTTTAATCGGTACTGGGGATTGAGCTCACAACCACGTGCTTGCAAGGCAGGCGCTTATGCCGCTGAGCTAAATCCCCAGCTGAATGTTTTCTTAATATGATCCAGTACATTGATTCATTTTCTCGTATTGAACCAACATTTTATTCCTGGAATAAATCACAGTTGTCCACGTTATATAATCATTTCAGTATGCTGATGAATTTAGGGATTTTTTTTCAGAATTTTTGGATTTATATTCATGTTGGACATTAGTTTCCTTGTGATATCATTTTCTGGTATTGATATTAAGGTAATTCTGACTTAATAAAATGAGTTGGAAAGTATCTGGATGAGTTTATGATGGATTGGTTGTGAATCTTAAAACATTTCAGAGAATTCATCAATGAAGCAGGTTTCCTTCCTTGATTTTTTTTTTTTTTTTTTTTTTTTTTTTTTTTTTTTTTTTTTTTTTGAGACAGGTTTTGATTTGTAGTAGAGGCTGGCTTTGGACTCACTAGGTGGCCCAGGCTGGTCTTGAACTCCTGATTATCCTCCCACCTCAGCCTCCCAAGTGTGTGCCACCACACCTGGCTGTTGAATTTTTTTTAAAGAACTAACTTTTGATACTGGTTTGTCTCTCTTTCTCTCTTTTTTCCCTATTTTTCACTTCTCAGTCTATCCTATCCCACATACCCTGCTCTAATTTATTACTTCCGTTTGTTTTAGGTTTAAGCTCCCCCCCCCCCCAATCTCTCTGTCTTTTCTTATCTCTTCCTTCTTGTTTTCAGGTTGAAAAAGTTGGGCTATTGATTTGAGATTTTCCTCTTTTATTATACAGTCCCATAAATTTCCGTCTTGAGTACTGATTTCTCTGAGTCACATGTTTTTAAAACTTTTTTTTTATAGTATATGTTTGCAGTACATAATGATTACATTTATCACAGGGAGTTGGAACTTTAATTTTTTTTTTGTCTTCTCATCCCTCCTTGCTCCTTCCAGCTTGTTTCCCTTCCCATTTGCAAAAGAACTCTATTTCCATCATTTTTCTTCAATTCTTTTTTTTAAAAATCTCTTTTCCTTTCCTTTCGTCCCTCTCCCTTTATCTCTTGTTCTCTATTCCGTTTCAGAAAGATCCCCCTGCTTCCCATTGTCTACCTTTTATTTATACTTTGGGTTTCTCCAAAAAGAGAAACCACTACATCCAGTGAGTTTGGCATTCATATCATTCATCTCAGTGTACTTTCTGATTTTTTTTTTTTTTTTTTTTTGGTACTGGGGATCGAACTCACGACCACACGCTTGCAAGGCAGGCGCTTATGCTGTTGAGCTGAATCCCCGGCCCCACTTTCTGATTTCTCTCATGGTTTTTTCTTTAATCCGTTGGTTATTTGGAGTGTGTTAGTTTTCAATAATTTTTCCAGTTTCCTTCTATTATTGATTCCATGTGATGAGGCTACATACTTTGTGGTTTCAGTTCTTTTAAATTTATTGAGGTTTACTTCATGATCCAACAAATGGTCTGTCTCAGAGTGTTCATGTGTACTTGACACTGCTTACTCTTGGTTGGAGTATTCCACAAGTGATTGTTAAGTGTAGGAGGATTATACTCTCTTTTTTCTTCCATCTTGCTATTCCATTCATTTTTTTTTTGTACCAGGGATCGAACTCATAACCTTACACTTGCCAGGCAGGTGCTTAAGCCACTGAGCTAAATCCCTGGCTCTCCATTCATTTGTGAAAGTTCAGGTTTGACTTTAATTCTTTGTATCCAAAGTGGCCATTTTGTTTTTCTTTTCTGCATTTTTAAGCTATTGCTCCATGGCCCTCTACCTTCTTCTGTTTCTGTTTAGCATTCTCCTGTGTTTTGTAGTTTTTTTTCCTTTTATGTTTCTATCTTCCTTCATTCTCAGTTTTCAGATTTTGTTTTAGCACTGTGTTTTAAATTAATTTGTTCATGATGTGCTTTGGTATAATTCATGTTTATTCTGCATTAGGTTCATTTCAGTTTCTTGGTACTCTGGATTTATAGTTTACAACAAATTTGGATGAGTTTTTCTGGATATCTTGGAGTTTTCTGTTTTCCAGTCTCTTGAGTCTTTCAGGAATTCCAGTTGTATATATATTTTACCACTCAAGTTTCCCACACAGCTCATTGATGTTCTGTTCAATTTTTTTTTCAGTCTTTTTTTTTTTTCCTCTTTCATTTTGGATAGTTTCTGTTGCTGTATTCACTGTTTGTTTTTCCTTCTGCAAGTATTTAATTTGCTGTGAATTTCACCTAGTGCATTTTCTGTCACCACCACAGACATTGTTTTATTGTATCTTTTAAAGTTTGATTTAGACCTGTTTTTCTATCTGCTTAATATGTTTACACTTTTCTCTGTCTTCTCCAGTATACAAAATACAGTTAGAATAACTGTTTAACATCCTTGTCTTCTAACTGTGTTATCTGATTTTTCTATTTGTATGTTGTCTTTTCCTGCCTACCTGGTAATTTTTGATTGACTGCCATATATTGTGAATATTATGTTGTTGAATAGAGCCCATGTTTTCTGCACAGCCTTTAAATATTTTTGAACTTTGTTCTGGATCACAGATAAGTTACTTGTAAACCACTGGATCTTTTTAAGCTTTAACTTTAAGCTTTGTCAGGCCAGATCATGGTACCATTTAAGTTAGTCACAGTTTTGCCTGTGTGTCTCAGGGCTTTTTTTCCCCCAGTTTTTGATGGGAACCTGATACATTTCCAGTACACTGTAAGCTCACAGAATAGTTCTTTCTGTTTCCTTCCAGTAGTTCCTTCCCCAGCCTAAATTTTTTCCTAACATGACATTGACTGATTATCAGTTGGTCAAAGGGGCACCTTCACTCCACAACAGGCATCTCTCTCTAACTCCTTTTCATTGTGTTCTCTGACTCCTTTTCAGCTGTGTGTCTGATTTGCTGAGCACCTTTAACTCTATAGTTGGCTTGACTTCCCTGAATTCTCAAATCTGTTTTTAGCTCAGGAAGACACTGGGTTCTATTTAGCTTTCTCTTCCTGAGTTGCAACCAGGAAGTTTTCTAAGCAATAAGTTGGTGTGGTGTATGGAGTTCATTTCATTTCTTTTCTTTTATTTTTTTTAAGGATGCCTGTTTTCCAATGTTGGGACATTGTTGTTTTTAAAAGTATATTTTTAGTTATTTAATCCCAGTGAGTGGATAAATGTAGTCTGTGATACCCCATCTTGACCAGAATTGAAAGTCCCCTTGAAGTTACCTTGTGCAGTGATAGTTATATTATGTACACATGAACTACTCTTTTCAAGACAGGAATGTCATATGCATACATACACACACACACACACACACACACACACACACACACACACACACGTATTTAGAGATGGCAACATAAAACTATCTCTTTAGCTGTGGTGGATAGGTTACATTAGATTGTGCAGAACCTTTTGTAATTGTTGTAATTTACCTAGAACTCAGGATTTAAGACTTAATAAACAAGTATGAGGTGAAGCCTTGCATATTATCCATGCTGATGGATATACATGAATTTGCGTATTTATCCAAGTAAGTGAACAGCTATCTTACTGAAACTGGGGCCATAAGATCCTGAGCCTAAAAGAAGAATAATATAGTTCTTTTGAAACCACAAACCAAGTAATAAACCTAACAAAGTGCATACAAACATAGAGGAATACTATAGGAAGAATTTTATTGCCAAAATGAGAGCTTGGCCTGAAGCTCAGTGGAAGAGCACTAGCTTAGAGCACAGATGGCTCTGGGTCCATTTTTTCCTACCCCACAGCAAAACCCAAAACAAAGTATTAGCAAGTTAAAGTCTAGTACAGTAAGACTGCACTATCATGCTAGTTAACATTTTTTTGTGACATAGCCTGGCATTCTTGATAGTATATTAATTCTCGTTTGACTCTGATCATTAACATACAGAGAGAGGAACATTATCTTCTTTTTATAGAAGGGAAAATTGAATTTTAGAATTGTAAAATTACTAAACTCAGGTATAGAGGGAATCATTAAGATTTCAGTCTAAATAGCATGGCTCCAGCATTGAACTTTAACCATGTTGTAACTTCCTAGAAGCAGTTTTATCCTGAGAATGTAAATATGATTTAATATAATGAAATAGTTGGTAATTTGCTGTTGATATGATTGTAAATTCAGAAAATTTGGGAGAATTGTGACTTAAAATTAATGTGACTTTAAAAAATCTCAGGCAAATATTAAACATATGGAAGCCAGTCACTTCTGGAATGGTGAGAAACAATTTTAATTCTGTGAAACAAAACAGTATAAAACAAATTAGGAAGACTAGGAGGATATTTTCAAATAAGAAAATGGAGGAGCTGTATATAAGTAAGCTAAAGATCTCCAACACTTGCGTAAATGGGATGAACTGCTCTTTTCTAGATAGGAGATGTCAAAGTTGTAGAAATGTCATATCTTTATAAATGTATAAACTTAAAATAATGCCACTCAAATGATTTTAGAATTTTACTAATTGATCTAAAAGTTCATCTGGTAGAATGTACAGTTGAGATTCTCATATCTGAATTGCTTGGGCCCAGAAATGTTTCAGATTTTGAAGGTTTTTGGATTTTGGAATATTTGCATATATTTGACTGGTTGAATATCCCTAAATCAGTGCTCTGAAATCAGAAACTTTGCATGTCCTATCAGTGCTTTAAAAATTTTGGATTTTGAAGCATTTGGAATTTTTTGTTTAGAGATGCTTAATCTACTAATCTTTACAATAGAAAAGAACATACAGTGATAGTTATTATTTTGGGTATTAGGTATAATTTTAGGTACCAGGTATACAGCAGTGATCAAAATACACAAAAAACTTCATAATATATCATTTGGGAAAGTGGACAATAAATGTGGTAAAAATATGTTAATTTGTGTAAAATAAAGATAAGGTGACCGTATGACTTTTCTGTCATATACAGTTGCAATCTAATGTCAGACTCTTTACACAGAATAGACATGTTACCTTTCTGTTTTATTCTTTCATCACATTTAAAATAAGAAATCAGATTAAACTGGCATTGCTCTCGTGTTACATCTACTGTACATACTTTTAAGTACAAGTGGTATAGAATTCATGGAGGACAGATGCATGACACTGTCTGGTGCCAGTCTCCTAAAAGCACTTCACGGAATCCAGTCCTGGGTGGAGTGGAGTCCAGAGACAGGGCAGCCTATGAAGCCCACTGTGGGCCTGTGTTCTGCCAGACTGTTGTGTCAAGACTCTTCCCTGAGGGGTGTTGAAAAGCTGAGGCAGAAAGTGGTTTAAGTAGGGAGATGAGCAGTGATATGAGAAACAGTGTCTTCTAGGTACTTGCATCAGGGTCAGTTGAGTCTTTTATTCCCTCTGAAGTACTGAATTAGAATCTGGCTTCAGTACAGACACAGGAAGACTCAGGTAGTGATTTTGTATGTGGACGGCAAGTAGAAGGAAAATGAAGAGAAAATGTAGTTACTGTACTTTGAAATCTATTTTCACTTAGGATCTTATATTGAGATGGTCTCTGGATATTCAACTGAATATGTCTGACAGACAAATAAAAATAAGCAAGTGCAAAGTTAGTGGAGTTAGTGATGGTTGAAATTATAAAAAGTTTCCTGAGGATCAAAGAAGAAAGTAACTCAGATGTAGGCACTAAACCTTGGAGGTAAGAAGAGACAGATGGAATCATCAGTGGTGTGAGCTGGGAAACTAGGATAGTGTAAGTACCCTGCATCTAATATCAAAGGCTGTATGTTATGTTGTGTTGTGAACATAATCACAGGAAAAGTAAAAATGTCGATGGTTCTTGAGAATGCAGTGGGAAGGATTGAGATTGCCATAAATGAAGATTGCAGTAATATTTTTTCATACCAAATAGTTTGCATATGTGCTGCTAAAGCACATACATCCAATAGTTTGAAATTTAAGGATTGGTAACTAAAACACTGAATGCTTACGAATTCAATTTTAATCTATTAGGATGTAGCCTTAGAGATTTTAAACTATAACAGATACCAGTAAGCCTTTTCTTTATAGGGCTAGAGATTAAGTATTTTAGACTTTGTAGGCCATGTTGGTCTCTGTAACAGCTACTAACCTGGCCTTAGCATGCAACTAGTATCTGATAATGTGTAAACAAGTGGGCAGGGCAGTGTTTCCACAAAGTCCTACTGACACAGCTGACAGACTATCTAGTATGTGTACCCTTGAAAAGGAAACTCTGCTTTTCAGTAGTTTTTTTGTATTATCATTTGTTCTGTTTGATTTAACTTGCAAATTAACATTGACTAATGTCTTTCTGATAAAAATTATCGAAACTTTCTAATAATATTGATGCTTCAAAATTAGCAGGAATTATTATTCTATTGATCCTGTAAACAGTAATAAGCTTAACTAAACATTCCTCCTTCATCCATTGAAATGTAAAATTGTTGAATTGAAACAAGTATGTTTGCTCTACATATCTCAAAACATGCAGTCATGTGTACCACATAATGATGTTTTGGTCGACATTTGGCTACATATGCAATGGTGGTCCCATAGGATTTTAGTGAAAGTAAAAAATTTCTGTCACCCAGTATTTTTACTATATCTCTTTTATAATTTAACCTGTAAATAATTGCCAATATGTTACAGTTTCCTATGGAATTTAGTCCATAACATGCTATATATGTTTGTAACCTAAAAACTTAGCCTGAGTGTATATAGTAATAGGCTATACCGTCCAGATTTATGTAAGTACAACCTATCACCTAATGATGCATTTCTCAGACAGTATCCCTGGTGTTAGTGACAAATGATTATAATGAGTTTAATGCGGCTTGAGTTGGTTTGTTGCCTTTAATTATTTTATCTATTTTAATAACAATTTGCTCTTTCTTTTTCAGTCTCGAAGAAATTTATGTGAAGAGGCTTTGTTAAAAATTAAAGGTGTTATTAGCTTTACTTTTCAAATGGCTGTTCAGAGATGTGTGGTACGCATTCGTTCAGATTTGAAGGCAGAGGTTAGTATTTTTAATGTCTGAATATGCTTGAGGTTACAGGCAAACAAATCAGTGTTTAAAACTGTTCCTTTTTATCCTGGCCCAGGCGTTGGCTTCAGCAATAGCATCAACTAAGGTTATGAAAGCTCAGCAAGTTGTGAAAAGTGAAAGTGGGGAAGAGGTAAAAGTTTCAGTTCATTTTTTTAATACTTAATTCAGACTCTTGATTATTTTGTATGGCTAGCAAACTGCTAATATTTGTAGATCCATGTTGTCAAATGTATAATAAATGTGGTGGTTAATACCTGTTTCAGAAATGTAGAAGTGTTCTGTGGATTTCAGAGTCCACTATTGTGAAGAAAACTTCTTTTAACTCAGTATAGATAGCTTACTGATTTTAAACGGAAATAAAAGTTTCCTTGAATTGATTTTTTTTTATTTATTTTTTTTTTGTCTTTTTGAGACAGGGTCTCACTATGCAGTTCAGGCTGGCCTTGAGCTCACTTTGTAGCCCAGGCTGGTCTCAGACTCAAAAAGATCCTCCTGCCTCAGCCTCCCAAGTGCTGGGATTACAGACGAGCCACCAAGCCCAGCTTCATTGATTTTTTTTTTTTTAAAGTGTTTTTCCCTACCTTAAACTAGTCTTGACAATCCAGAAAATAAATATGCAACTGTTGGACCAGTACATACGGAAAAATTTGTTCCACTAGTTTGTGATTAGAAATATAAGTTTATATACCTTTAACTTATTTGGGTTCTGTGGGTTCTCAGGGGCTTAAAGGGTCCCAACACTTGGCTTAGTTATTTTTACGTAGACAAAGGTTGCTCATTTTACTCTTTGAACCTATGCAGATCAGTACCTATAATTCCTCCATTTTTACATAGTATTCAGCCTTTAGGCCTGCTATCACACAGGAGGAAAATTTTAGGAGAGCTAGAGCTTCTAAAAAAAATAAATATGGAGCCAGGTGTGTGGCACACACTTGTTATTCCAGCACTCTGGGACCCTGAGGCAGAAGGACTACAAGTTTAGGCCTAGCCTGGACAACTTAATGACTTAAGTAAGACCATGTCTTATAAAAATGGCTGGGGTTATAGTTCAGCGTGAAGGCCCTGGGGTTAATCTCCAACACAACAAAAATAGGTAAACAAACAGACAAGGTAATTAGAATGAGGAATAAAGTTGCCTTTAGGACAGCTAGGTGTGGTGACGCACACCTGTAATCCCAATACTTGGGAGGCTGAAGCAGGAGGATCACAAGTTTGAGGCCAGCCTGGGCTACATAGTTTAAGACCTGAACTAGGCTCTGGTTCAAACAAACAAACAAACAAACAGCTTGAACAACAACCCCTGCCAAAGAAACACAACAAAAACTTAAGACATATATATGTGCATTATATCACATGACAATTTTGTAATAGCTTCTGACGTGTTCTCTCTATCAGATGCTGGTCCCCTTCCAAGATACTGCCGTGGAAGTAGAAGAGAACACAGAGCTGCCTGACTACTTGCCTGAGGATGAGAGCCCCACAAAGGAGCAGGACAGAGCAGTGTCCCGGGTTGGCTCCCACCCTGAAGGTGGCGCTAGCTGGCTGAGCACTGCTGCAAACTTTCTATCGCGATCATTTTACTGGTGACTTCTTCAGTTCGGGGCTCAAGGACCGTGTGAACCAACAAGGGGCCAGTGTTCCATTGTTGTGGTGAACTGTCAGGTGCAATTTGCAATAAGTTATCATGAAAAATTTTTAGATTACATGATTGTGTATGCTGCATTTTACATTTTCTTGGACATTTTTCTCCACTGAGTGTAAAAAGAACAGAGGCTACAGGTGGAATTTATTTGCTTGGGAAAGTATTTTGGTTTTGTTTTCCTTTAATTGTGTCACTTTAAAAAAAAAAAAGTGGGTCCACTGTTAATCCAAATATGTATGTGCAGCTTTACATTTTATTTTATATCAAGCACGGGATTAGGAAAACTCACTTCTCTTCAAGCCTCAGGATATATCTGAAGAGAAGTTTTTTTGTAGTTCAAGTTGTGCATGAATTACTGAACAGTTTTCTCTGCTTTTCTTCATGAACAATACGTGCTTTGGTACTTGTCACTGAAAGTTGAAAACATTTTTGGTTTTTCCCAAAAGAGTTTATTCCCTTTTGTGCCTTTTTTATTTTGCCAACCATGTTTATAGAAAGGATGTTACTAATGACAATTTGCAAGCGAATTTATTCATTAAAACATAGTGGCTATCTAAAAATACAACTCAATAAAAAATCTGCAATCTCGTTATTTTAATAAAAATAATCAGTCAGAAAAAGGAAACGTATTTATTAAAGTACTTTTTGACCTATTTGGATATGACCAAATGTGATTCTAATTGTTTACTGTGCACTGTTTATGATAGCGTGTAAGATGAGGTCCACCATGATATTGTAATTATACATAATCTTTTGGCCTCACATTGAGATTACAGAACATCTCCTGCTAGGGGAAAAAATAGTAGTAAAGAACTGACGAACTTAAAAAGAGGAAAACAAAAATTGAATGCCTATAATGCCATAGTGCCACTCTGGTAGAATCTTAACTTTAAAATATGAATTGCCTGGCTGAAACCTACTCTGTAGGTATTTCTTTGTATTGCCTTTTGTGAACTTAATGAAAATGCTGCAGTCATATTGGAGAAAAAAAGCGACCCAAATTATTGCTTATAAAGAAATAAAGCCAGCATTGGTCACTTAATCTTGTTTCTCATGTCTAGCCAAAGAAAAGAACTCCAGTGAAGGTAAGGTAAATAAATATACACATATAGATGGTGTCTTTTGGTAGGTAAGAGCTAATTACATCTATGTAATACATTATTAAAACTCTAAAATACTTGGCAATTTGTTTTGAAAGTCCAGCTATATCCAGATATGTTGTAATGTTAACATGATTAAAAACTAATAGAAATTGAAGTTCATTTTCATCACCTTATAGAGCTGCTATTTTACTACTTGGAGAATGTGAAAAAAAATTGGGACCCTGGAGGGTTTCCTTATGTTTTCATTAGTTCTCTTTTAGAGAAAAATTAAAATCATCCAGTATTACTGGAGAAAAGTAATTGTAAAATACTACCACCAAAAAAGGTCTAGTGTTTGCTAACATGGGATATTCTGGAGGGAGAGGGAGAGGTATTGAGGGTATTGAGAACAATAATTTTTCATGTGTCTTGGTCTCTGATTCAAGTAATACGCACAAACAGAAAATACAGGCTTTCAGGGTACACACTGCTTTAATGCATACTACTACTTGCCGCCAGAACCAGATGTGTTGAAAAAAAGCAAACAAAACCACCTCCTTTCTACAGCCATTAAAACAAAGTTTACTTTTCTGTTTTAACAAGTTATTTTATTTTGCATTAAACACATCTGCTTATTTAATAAACTACAACCTTTTGGTAGTAATGGTTCAGTATAAGTAGATATTTCAGCTGTTGTTTGTGTGTGCTAAGTGTTCTTTTATTCCAGGTCTTATAGAGCAGTTAAGGCAAATGTAATGACGTTTTTTGAAATATATTGTACAGTAATAAAAGGCAACATAATTAAAATTGAGTGGATGTGACATTCTTGTCCTTACATGAGCATTTATTTATTTGCCATCAGTGCTGGGGATCAAACCTCACTCATGCTAGACAAGTGCTATAATAGTGAGCTACACTCTCTGCCCACTGATTACTCTGAAGACTGTTTGTATACACACTGCTTGGTACATTCTCCCAGTTCTTTATTCCGGTGTTACCTGACTCATTTCCATCTATCTTTCATTCACCTTCTTTCCCACACCATATCTGCCTCTCCTCAGGACTGGGTAGGTTGCTTCTGGTCATATACTGATTGTACCATTTATCACATTATGTTAAAATTTGCATATTGACTAGTGTCTCTCCCTTACTAAGTTCTTTGAAAAGACAATGAGTCTTTTAAGTCTTTGTATTAACATTTTAATTCTAACTGGCCAATAATAGAAGGTCAAATTTTGGTCAGAAGAATGAACAAAAAATTCTTTAGAAAATAATACAAATGAATGTACTTATTCATTTATCATTTTAAAGATGCTTCTATTAACTTTGTTACTTGAGATTTGTTTCTTTAATGTGAAAAGGGTACATACTACATTGAATGAAGTTAGGATTAACTCATTCTGTGTGTGTGTGTGCACACATGCGTGTGTGCTACTGGAGGTTGAACCCAGGACCTTACACATGCTAGGCAAACATTTTTATGAACTTCATTCCAGCCCTTTAAAGAGTATCTTTTTAGATACCATTTCACTGAGTTGCCCAGCTGACTTTGAACTTGGGATCTTTCTGCCTCAGTTTTCTGAGTAGCTGGGATTTTGGGTGGATACCCCATCATCCCTGGTTTTGTCATTATTCTTACAGAATAATGATACAGGAGGATGTTCTATAGATATAAAATAGAGTTTTTGATTTCTTGTGTTATACTAGCTATGTGATGCTAGGAAATAATTTGATCTCTGAACTTTTCTTCCTTTACTTGGTGTCATTGTTCAAATTCAGTAATATGAGTGCTTTGAAAACAAAGCTTACCATCATGTAGTGGAATTGCTGCTACTGGCTACTTGACATGATTTTCTTATCCTTGATTCTCATACAGTATACTTTGTAATCATGCTCTAACTAGATTCACTCAGAAGGTTTTTTTTTTTTTTTAATTTGCTCATATATGCTGTTACCTAAATTTTCTTCACTGAACAATTCATCTTTTCTAAGATTTCAGTTGTCTTTGTTTAGATAATTTCTAACTCTCTGCTGTCACCTTTGACAACTCTTCTTTCCTTTGCATTATCTACCAAATGTAGAGTCTGAAGTTTTATTTCTATTAGGTGCAGTCTCAGTGCACTTAAAAGCTAATTATGTGCCAAGGACTTTTATAATCGTTTTGCAAATATTTACTAATTCTTAGCAAATATGACATCAGTAGTCTATGATTTATAATGGCTTAGATCTAAAGTGTCTCCCAGAAGTCTCACATGCCCAGAGGTAAGAGCTGGTCAGAGGAAGTATGAGCTATGTGGGTCTCTCTCTCTCTCTCTCTCTCTCTCTCTCTCTCTCTCTCTCTCTCACACACACACACACACACACACACACACACACACACACAAGATCTCACTCTGTGATTCAGTCTGGGTATAAATTTATATAGCCCAGGCTGGCTTTGAACTCACAGTGATCCTCCTGCCTTGGTCTCCCAAGTGCATGGGTTACAGGTGTCAGGCTGGGTGTGTTTTAGTCCGTAGGTCCTCCACGCTGCTTCTTGGCTGCCATGTGGTGGGCAGCTTTCCTCCAGTATCCTTTTCTAGTATGTTTCTACCTTGGAGCCTGTGACCATGGACTGAATTCTCTGAAAACCTTGAGCCAAAATAGACCTCTCCTTTAAGTTGGAGGTATTCAGTGTTTTGACCTAGCAGTAGAAAAGTGCCTAATACAAAAATTTGGTACCAGGAGTGGAGTTGTGACTAAATCCTTACCTTGTGGTTTAGAAGCCATTGGAAATGGTTTGTGGGAGGAGTTAGGAAAGGTTGGAGATGCTGGCTGGAGAAACCTTAAAATTCTATAAGTAGAAGTTGATAGGTATTGCTGGTAGGAGCTCAGAAGACTACAATGCTGACAAGAATATGAAAAGTAAAATGTTCATGAAGTTTCAGTTGGAAAAACACGGACTCTATCAGAAACTGGACTAGAGGTCAGGTGTTTTTCATTTTGTTAAAGAACTTGTCTACATATTGCCTTATACCCCAAGAGTTTGCAGGAAACTAAGATTAAAGTTGGTGAACAAATTGATCTGGTGGAGGAAATTTCTAGTCAGCCCACTGTTCAGGCTGTGGTATGGATACTTCTGGGTGCTTTTAGCCAGGTGTACAGTGTGAATTGAGAAGTGATTTGAAAAATTTGCAACCTGGCCAGAAAAGAAGCACCTGAAAAACTGAAGTTTAGGAGAGCTTGGTTGCTAAAACAATGAGCATTAAAAAAAGGCAAGTAATTTGCATCAGGACAGTATGAAAGATGTCTTGAGTGCATGTGATAGACCATCAAGGTGCCACCTGTCACAGGTTCAAAATTGCAAAATTGAAAGTCTACTTTGAGAAGAACCTCAGGGTGC
Organism: Hydrochoerus hydrochaeris; assembly: GCA_004027455.1. Classification (NCBI taxonomy): domain Eukaryota; kingdom Metazoa; phylum Chordata; class Mammalia; order Rodentia; family Hydrochaeridae; genus Hydrochoerus; species Hydrochoerus hydrochaeris. The sequence continues at coordinate 45,026 of PVLA01011744.1, forward strand.
CTTTCAGTTGGCCTTGAGCTTCAGAGGAGACTTTTTAAAGAGAAAAAACAATTTCAGAACAAGACAGAGAATAAAAGTTGTTAGTACATTGTGTACGGTTATCTTTAGTTACTCTGAGTGTAAACTATCTGCATTTATTTGTCCAAACAATATTAGCACAAATCATTGTTTTGAATGAACTAAGAAAAATTAGTAGTATAACTACCATATATATCTTCACACATATTATGTGAAGACAACATGATCTTTACACATGCAAGTTGATTTATTTCACTTATGAGCTGCATCTATTTACTTGTGAAAACCTCAAGTTTGTCCTTGATGTCTGAGTAGTACTTCATTGTATAACAACACCACATCTTTTTTATCCATTCTTTGGTTGGATGGGCATTTAGGTCGTTCCCAAGATTTAGTTATTACAAATTGTGCTGCTATAAACATGGGTGCACATAGATAGCTGTGGTATGATGTTTTTAATTCTGGGAAGATACACAGAAGAGTAATAGCTGGATCAAATGGGACCTCCAATTCTAGTTTTTTGAGGAATCTCCATACTGATTTCCACAGTGGTTGCACCAGTCTACACTCCCACGAACAGTGGAGAAGGGCTTCTTTTTCCCCACAGTCCCTCCAGGATTTGTTATTGGTTGATTTCTTGATACTAGCCCTTCTTTATGGAGTGAGATGGAATCTCAGTGTTGTCTTAATTTGTATCTCTGAAATGAGCAGTGATGTTGAACATTTTTTCATATATTTATTTGCCATTTGTATTTCTTCATCTGAGAAGTGTGCATTAATCTCAGATGCCTGTTTTTAGATTGGGTCTTTGAATTTAAGAGGTCAGATTGTTTTTTTTTTTTTTTGCATTCTTTATATGTTCTTGATAGTAATCCTTTGAGGAACAACTGGCAAACGTTTTCTCCCATGTTGTTGGTTGTCTCTTCACTCTAATTGGTTTTTCTTGCTGTGCAAAAGCTTTTTAGTAAGATGAGATCCCAGTTCTTGATGCTTTGATAATTCCTGTACAATCAGGTTTTATACATAAAGTCTGTGCCTACTGCAATGTGTTCAAGAGTTTTACCTATTCTGTCTTCCAGCAGATTTAATATTTCAGTTTTAATATTTAGATCTTTGATCCATTTCAAATTTAGTTTAGTGCATGGTGAAAGATATGGGTTCAGTTTTAATCTTTAGTGTATGAAGAGCCAATTTGCCAGCACCACTTTTTTTTTTTTTTTTACAAGAGGCTGTGTTTCTTTTAGTGAATGTATTTGGCACTTTGTGAAAGATAAGGTGGATTAGTGTGTCCAGAATGTTTCTGTAAGTTTTTATCTGTCCCATTGATGTCTGGTGTTTTTTGTTTGTTTGTTTGTTTGTTTTTTGCCAGCACCATACATTTTTTTTTAAATCACAGTAGCTTTATAATTTATTTCTTCTTTCTCTCTCTCTCTCTCTCTTTCTTTCTTTCTTTCTTTCTTTCTTTCTTTCTTTCTTTCTTTCTCTCTCTCTCTCTCTCTCTCTCTCTCTCTTTCCTTTCCTTTCTCTCTCTCTCTCTCTTTCTTTCTTTCTTTCTTTCTTTCTTTCTTTCTTTCTTTCTTTCTTTCTTTCTTTCTTTCTTTCTTTCTTTTTGATACTGTGCAGATCAGGCTGGCCTTGGACTCATGTTGTAGCCCAGGCTAGTCTCAAACTCACAAGGATCCTCCTGCCTCAACCTCTGGAGTACTGGAATTACAGGCATGTGCTCTCACACCCAGCGTATGGTGTAATTTCAAGTCAGGGATTGTGATGTCTCCTATCTTGCCTTTGTAGCCCAGAATTGCTTTTGCTATTCTAGGTCTCTTCTAATTCTAGATAAATTTTAGGTTTGTTTTCTCTAGTTCTGTGAGATATGCTATTGGAATTTTGATGGGAATTGTGTTAAAATTGTGTAACGGTTTTGGAAGTATTTTCACTATTGGTTCTTCCTACCCAAGAGCAAGGGGTGTCTTTCTATCTTCTAATATCTTCTTTAATCTTCTTTTTCAGAGTACTATAGTTTTCAATATAGAGGTCTTTTACATCCTTTGTTAGACTGATTCCTAGGTATTTCATGTATTTGGATGCTATTGTGAAAGGTGTTGCTTTCCTGATTTCTCTCTCAGTTTATTCATGTACAGCAAGGTTATTGAGTTTTCAGTGTTGACTTTGTACCTAGCTATGATACTGAATTTGCTAATTGAATCTAGCCATTTTTTAGTGGTTTGTGGGGTCTTCTATGTACAGTATCATGTCATCTGCAAATAATGATAATTTAACTTCTTCCTTTCCTATCTTTATTCCTTTTATTTCTTCTCTTGTCTAATTGCTCCAGCTAAAATTTCCAGAACTATGTTGGATAAGAGTAGACATCCTTGTCTTGGACAGTGAACAGTGAACATCCTTGTCTTGTTCCTGATTTTAGAAAGATTTCAGTGTTTTTCCATTTTGTATGTTGTTGACTATTGGTTGTCATAGATGGCTTTTATCTGATTGTGATAAAGACCATGTGTTCCAATTCTCGGTAGAGTATTTTTCACTAATCAGTGTTCAACTTTGTCAAATGTTTTTTCTGTATCTATTGAGATGATTGTATGGTTTTTGTCCTTGGCTCTGCTAATATGTATTTTATTGATTTACATATGTTGAACCATCCCTGCAGCCCTAGGATGAATTCCACCTGGTCATGGTGCAAAATCTTCTTGATGATTTGCTACATTCTGTTTGCCAGTATCTTACTCTGGATTTTTGCATCAATGTTCTTTAGAGCAACTGGCCTGTATTTCTCTTTCTTAGTTGGGTCTGTATTCTGTTTGCCAGTATCTTATCTTATTTTACATCTGTATTCATTAGAAAAATTGACCTGTAATTCTCTTTTTTAGTTGGGTCCTTCTCCAATTTTGTTATCAGAGTAATGGTTGCTTCCAGTAATGAATTTGGGAGCATTACTTCCCTTTCAATTTTGTTAAAGGTTTTGAGAAGCAGAGATGTTATATTTTCTTTAAATTCCTTGGAGAATTCAGCAGTGAATCTGTCAGGGGCTGGGCTTTCCTTTGTTGTTAGGTTTTTAACTACGTCTTTGATTTCATTGATTGATACTGGTTTATTTAGGACTCATACCTTTTTATGCTCCCTTTAATGATTCATACATGTTTAGGAATCTATCCATATCTTCTGCATTTTCCATCTTATTATAATACAAATTTTCAAAATAGCTATAGATGATCTTTTGAATTTCTGCAGGGTCCATTGCGATTTCACCCTCTTCATTCCAAGTTGTGTGGATTTGCTTATTTAGGCCCCCCCTTTTTGATAAGGTTGGATAAGGGTTTGTTGATTTTGCTTAATCTTTCAAAGAACCAACTTTTTAGTTCATTGATTCTTTTTGTTTTTTGTTTTTAGTGTCCAATGTGTTAATTTCTGCTCTGATCTGTATAATTTCCTTCCACATATGAGCTTTTGACTTAGCCTGCTCTTCTTTTTCTAGAAGTTTGAGGTTCACCATTATGTTACGTGTTTGCTCTGTTTTCCTGCTATGGGTGCTTACTGATATAATTTCCCTCTAAGAACTGCTTTCATTGTGTCCTATCAGTTCTGGTATGTTGTATTGTCATTATTCAGCTGTAAAAACTGTCTAATTTCTTCTTTGTTGTTATCTGTGACCCTTTGGTTGTTTAGTAGGGTGCTATTTAATTTCCATGTGTTTATGAAGTTTTTGTGATTTCTTTTGCCATGGATTTCCAATTTCAGTATGGTCTGATAATATGTGTGGGATAATTCAGTTCCTTTGAATTTACTTAAGCTTGTTCTATGAGATATTGGAAAATGTACCATGTACAGCTGAAAAGAATATGTATTATGGTGTTGAGAGGTAGGAATACTCCATGGACATCTACTAAATCCATTTGTTCAACAGTTTGGTTCAGTTCTTATATTTCATTGTTAATTTTTTATCTAGTTGATCTGTCTCTTTGTGACAGTGGCTATTTAGATTCTCAAATACAGTCATATTAGGGCTTATTTGATTTTTCATGCTTTTTAGTATTTGTTTTTTTATAGTTGGGTACACTGGTATTTGCTGAACATATATTTATGATTGTTACCTTTTTTCTTGGATTTTTCTCTTTGCAAGGATGCAGAGACCTTGTTTATCTCTCTTAATCAGTCTTCACCTGAAATTCACTTTTTCTGCAAATAGAATCACTACCCCTACTTTTCTCTGGGTTCCTGTCACATGGAATATTGTTTGCCATTCAGTCTGTGAATTTTTTTGAATTAAATGTGTTACTTGTATGTAGCATATTGTTTCTTTTTTTATTTAAAGAGAAACAAAAGCATGTAAAGGGTAGAGATAATACAGAATTTCAAAAAAAAAGATAATAAGAAATCACTAGTTGATAAATTACATATTGTCCTCTTAGAAATAGTTGTTCAAGTTACAAAATTAAAGCATACAAAGTAGATATTCAAACAGTGAGAGTGTAAACAGCTATGCATGCATGAGTACATGTATTTCTATCCTTTCTGTATTAGAGGGAAAAACAAAACATAGCAAGACAAAAATTCCTATAAAAACATGAAACCAAAAAGTCATATAAAACCACAGTACAAGGTAATCTACAATGATTACTGTGTTGTTTCTTATTATCTTCAATAGAATTATCTATATCAGGCATAATTGAATATAGTAGTATAATTGAGTATAGCAGTAAATAACAATATTAGTAAAGTAAAACATTGTAGACAGTATAAAACTTCAAAAGCAGGTAATAAACAATAGTGGATATTCTAGTGAATCTTGTCATCTTAACTGCAGTTGTCTATACTCTCAAGACTTGATACTATCAATCATAACAACTTTGAATAAAATCTATCAATACAAAACAGCGATCTAACAAACCATATTCGATTATGATCAGTCATGGTAAAACAGTGTAGGTTTTATAGAGCTTTAGATTAAGTTAATAGGAAATTAAGGATGATTACCATACTATATCCTGTTATTTTCTGGATTACTGTCTGTGCCCTCAAATCTAGTACAAGTAGAATGACTGGAAAAGAATATAATACATCTAAGCAGAGTAGTGTGAGTACTGTGGGCTTTAAATCCTGGTGTACTATTAACAATATAGTGTATCAAGGCCATCTATGTTAGAGTTTCTGGTTATCTTTCCCTGCCTCATTTCTGCTATGCTATTTTTCTGCCTTTGTTTAGTTTTCTCCTTCATTCTACTGCCTGCCCCACTCATTGAGGCCTTTCTGCCACTGTTCCTAAAATCCTGGTATTTTTTTTCTCTCTCT
>PVLA01011745.1:0-50343 GCA_004027455.1 Hydrochoerus hydrochaeris
GGAGTCTCCACCCTCGACTCCATATTGAGCATTACATAAAAACATACACATGTGAACTACACAAATTACAATTATCAGTACAAAACATTTCAAGATCCCCGTGCCCAATTCCCACATGCGGCGTCCTTTTCCTGGAGAAGCGATTGTCACAAGGCGTGGATGGACTAGGACGCGGCATGGACAGAAAAGGGCGCCGCAACACTGAGATTCCATCTCACTCCAGAAAGAATGGCCAGGATCAACAAAACTACCAACAACAAATGCTGGAGAAGCTGTGGGGAAAAAGGAACTCTTCTGTACTGTTGGTGGGAATGTAGACTGGTGCAACCACTGTGGAGGTCAGTCTGGAGATTTCATCAAAAAGCTGGGTTTGGAAGTCCCATTTTGACACAGCTTTTCCGCTATTAGGCATATTCCCAGAAGAACTGAAAACATCTTACCACAGTGATATAGGTGCACCCATGTTTATAGCAGCACAATTTGTAATAGCCAGATCTTGGAAACAACCTAAATGCCCATCACCTGAGGAATGGATAAAAAAAATTGTGGTACTTTTATACAATGGAGTACTACTCAGTTATGAAGAATGATCACATTGAGATATTTATAAAGAAATGGATGCAACTTGAATCCATACTCATAAGTTTTAAGAGTACAGAAGATTTTATGGTAATCATGGTTCACTGTTATATTGCTTTGAAGTCTTATGTTTTCATTCATTGGTTGGAATGATTTTATTCTGTTTTGTTTGATCTTAATATATGTGATGGTATGAATAGTTACTTTGAAGACAAGACAATATGGCACCTTTTGTTGATTTAGTATCATCTTGCTCTGAAGTCCTACCATGCTTTTGTTTTTCTATTACCATTGGTTCTATCACATTGTGTCTTATTGGATTGTAATATGTATGATAGTAAAAACAAAATTTTTATGGAAAATGAGATAATATAGCAGCCATTGTTTGTCTTTGGTTATTTGGTTCAGAATGCCTTGCAATTCTTTCATTCTCTTGACTGGTTTTATTCTATTTTGTCATGTTTGACATTATTGTGTGTAAAGCTAAGCTCAACTATTTCAAAGAAGGAGACATTATGATAGCTACTGTTAATATCCAATTGTCTTGTTGTGAAGTGTTGTGTTGCTTACATTGTTCTGTTCTGATCTGCTTAGATCTGTCCTCTTTTATTTATTTAAAATAAAAAAATTTAAAAGAAAGAAACAGGTGTTTTGCTATGGACATGACTTTTTGTTGTTAATGTGACACTTGTTATTCAACCATTCTTACATATTATTTTTGCTTAACAAAAATAGAATCCTGTGACAAAGATTAATATTCTCTGTGTCATTTAACTGATTTTCTGAAAATGTTTCTTATTGAAGTAATTTGTTATGACTTATGAGAGGTTCCAGTTTTAAAGGACCTGATGTGTTAACCACTGTAGTTGGTGTTTTATATTACTGCTTTCACCATAACTCTGCAAGATAGTATTGCTGTCCCATTTAAAAGAAGAGACAAACTGAGGCTTAGGAAATTAAGTTGTTTATGTAGAGGAGAAAAGAGTAGAATTAGAACTAGAAACTAGTTAATTTTAACTTGGATCACTGATACTGTGTTTAGAAAAAGGAAATAAAGCTAAAAAAATCCAAGGCCTTTGTGTTTTTTTTACTTCTGCTCTATTTTTGCTATGCCTGCCACATTTCTTTCTTATTTTAGTGTCTTTTAAAATTATGTCATTTCTTCTATCTTATTGTAAAATAACTTAGGAATATTAGCATTAAATGTTTTATACTGCTTGTTACTACCTGTTTCTGTTACTTTTATACAGTGGTATGCACAGCCTTTTCCCTTCTTGTGTGCTTATTTATCAAGTGAAAATTATATCATACTGTTTATTTTCCTATACCCACCAAACAGCAAGTAAAGGCAGGATGCTCTGTGGTTGGACAGGAGTTCTTCTCAAGGCAGAGAAAATGGAGCAGCAAACAAGTGGAGTCTGCTGGAAAGGTTCAGGCTAAACAATGAGAAGGAATGAAGGCAGAGGACCCGGGATGGAATCTAATTGAGTATAGGCTCTGGACAGGGCTAGACATGACAGTGGAGTGAGGGTGTGGGGGAACCAAGGTATGGGCACATCAGATGGCTCAGACCTAAAACCTCAGAAGCAGACAGACCTCAGTGTGAAGTGCCTGTTGCACTGGGTAGACCAAACAAACTGGATTGTGGTGTAGACTAAGGATGACCATGAGAAGAATGGCAGCCCATCATGTAGTCTCCATGGATATCTTAATCGCCTATTGCTAGTGTAATAAATTATCACAGAATTAGGATCTTAAATTTATCATCTACAACTCCACGGGTCAGAAGTTCAGATGGGCCCAATTGGTTTCCCTGCTCTAGGTTTCGTAGGGCCAGTACAAGGGCCCCCACGGGAAAGTTCTGGGGGAAAACAAATTGGCTTTCAGATTCATTTAAGTTGTTGGTGGAATTGAGTTCCAGTAGTTGTGGGACCACTGTCTCAATTTCCTTGCTGTTCATAAGAGGTCCTTCTTAGCTTAGAGGGCATTTCAGCATTCCTGGACCTGTCACCTTTGGCTTCCTCCTTCAAAGCCAGGATGGTGGGACAAGGCTTTCTTATCCTTTGAATCTCTCTGATTCTGTTACTGCCTCCTCATGCCTACCTATCTCTTCTACAGAGCATCTTGACTGGCACTTTTGCCTTCCTCTTCTGGTTTTAGGGGCTTCTGTGACACTTTGGGCCAACAGGATAATCTTTTTTATTGTCAACTGGCTAGTAATAATTTCATCTACCTATTCTTTTACAGTTGTACTCAGATTAGTGTTTGAGTAACCAGGACACAGGATTCTTGGGAGGACATTTTTAGAATTCTGCCTCCCATATTGTGATAGCATATATAACTACATCTCCAAATCTGGGTAGTTTTAAGGCAGTGCAGTGCCCAGTGTTCGCCTGGGCTGCCAAACAACGAGTTCTCTAAATTTTGGGGAGATGTTTGCTTTTTTCCCTGTCTGTCAGTCTCTTTCCTGCCTTCAAAGGTTTTCCATAAATCTTTCTTTGATCTTCCTCATTGCCTTGTCCATTATTAACTGAGCAAATAGAGTATTTTTAGTGCTCCATCGTGTATTAGAAAAACTCTCAGCTCATTCCCTGTTAGTCATAAGTGATCCATCAAGCTCTGATGGTCCTAGAAAACCTCAGGACTGGGGACCTCAATTTCTTGTCTTTTGTAGTCTTTAAGACCTCTTGGGAAACTATCCTTTAGCCCTTTTTTCTTACTAATCTGTATAATCACTTCAACTCTTTTAATAACTAGGAAGGAAAAACTTAACTGAATTACTACAAGTTGAGTACATTATCTGAAATGCTTGAGGCCAGAAGTGTTTCAGATTTAAAATTTTTTATATCTTGGAACATTTGAAAATACACATGAAATATCTTAACAGTGTGACCCAAGACCACACATGAAATTCATTTTTATTTCATGAGTATGTACACAGTCTGAAGGTAATTTTATATACTGTTTATAATAATTTTGTGCCTGAAACAATGGGAAATTTCTACTTGTTGTATAAAGTCAGAGCTCAGTGTTTCAGATTTTGGATGCCAAATAGGATGCTGTATGACATTTATTAATATACATGCTATATACATTTATTAATAAGCTTAACTATTTGAGAACCAATTACTCTGTCATTCATAATACCAAGATTTAGGATGCTCATTCTCACAAGTACTAAGTCCTTGCTAAAATATGAATTTCTAGAACCTCATCAAAGATTCAGTAAATCTGTAGTAGGATCCCAGGAAACCTGCATTCCACTTGGATGCCAGGAAAGTGTTAAGATATGTACACAAGCTTGAATCACAAGCTGACCCACATCAAGCCAAAGTCCAGTGTGAAGATTTACCATGCCTTTATTTTTACAGAGAGAATAGACATGTATAGGTAGGAATAAAGATGTGACCAAGTACTTTTTACAGATGTGTCTCCTACTGCGTTGTCTCTGATCACACTGATCAAGGGCACATTTCTTCACTACACAGCTGAGTATCTTTATAACCTGGACATGGATCAACATGTCTTCTGCCCTGGCTTCTTCATACCAAACTTTAGTTCTCTTCATTCACATCCCTGTGGCCCCCAAGTCTGTTAAAGGAGATGCTTTATTGCTGCATCCAAGTTAGTGAGTGGATTGATCCCTTTGTGCAATTCAGAGAAAGAAAGAGGAAGGAAGAGTGAACACTTAATTAATTGTCACTTTTGTGCACGTAGATAACACTCGTAAGAACGAGAGGAATGTTTAGTTCAGTACAGTTTACTGAAAATGTAAGGCACTTTGCAAATGGGATCTGATTCAATCCTCACAAAAATGACTAGAAGTACTAGACTGTTTTGCAGATGGAAAAATGGAAGCTCATTGAGGTAGCAAAACTCATACAGTGTCATGTAGCCAGTTAGAGGGAACAGCAAAATTTAAACCCAGGTGCCCTACTCCAGAGCTCATCACCTTTCCATTCATATGCACTTCCTTTCTAAGTGCAGAAATCCCAATATTTGGGCAATTATTTTACATCTATAAGATGTTGAACTTATTCGCTGTAGTTGTTTGCATATTTTTGGCCACTATATTGCAATATTCCCACATCTCTAAATATTGTTTTCTCTTGCAGTTCCCTTAATTACATAATAAGTAAAATAAATAAAATGTACTTACCATTGCAAGTCTCCCTGTGGAATTCCCCACACATTTGATGTATTGCCCAAACATTCAAAATACACTCCATGCGTATTTATAAGCACACTGTGTTTCTTCACTGCTTCCTCTTACTAATGGCACTATGCTCGGCCATTGCAAAGCCCTGCTTCCCCAGAGCATTCCTAGCACTCCCAAGACACTACAGCCACCGCCTTCCTATAGGACAGCTCCCGCAGGGACCTCTTTGGTCTCCCAAACAGTCCACTTGGCAGACATTCCTTGGGAAGTTCTGTCCAGGCTGACTTAGACCTCAAGTCCCTGATACTTGAGAGGGAACCAAATGGACTTAACAGTTGTCTATTAACTGTGTCTCCATTGCAGATCAGGTGAGATGTCAAGGAAATAGGACCTGATGCCATGATTTTTTTGTACTTTAAAGAGAAAGATCTTTCACTAACCCACCCTTGAACAATATCGCTCTGGTGCTAGTAGTGAACAAATATAGGAGATAGCGGTGCTCACTTCTCTCCTTTTTAAAACAAAACAAAAGAAAAAAAATGGTACAGAACTTCAAATCAACATAATAGGAGATTAAAATGGTTACTATACTGTGTATTGTTATCTTCAAAATAGTTGCTGAGATTACAAGATACAGGCATGAAAAAATAATCAAACAATGAAAGCACAAATCGTTCTCTTTTTTAAAGAATAAAACCAAACAAAATAAAGCAGAACAAAACCAATAAAAACAAAACAATGAAAGTGAAGAAGGACTTCAAAACAAGATAATAGTAAATTAACAATGGTTACCATAATGCCCATGTTATCTTCAAATAACCAGTGAATACAAGAACTAAATTGCTTCTTTAATTCATTGTCCCCCAAGAACACAGTGATGAATAAGAAGCATGAAAGTAGACTGTGAGCAAGTCTTCCTAGTGTCCCAATCTAGCATCCTGTTTAGTTCTGAGATTTCTCAGAAACTGACCTACTCCATGTAAGCATATGGTTCTGATTGACATTAATAAGATTCCCTTGCAAACCACAGATTCTAAATTATCCCCCAGTAGGCACAACATTTATAGGAGACAGATTATTTTATCCAGAATACTCCTTGGCCACTGTTCCTGAGTTCTGACAGATGCAGGACTGAGACAAGAGAATGTAGTAGAATATCACTGTTCACATGTTTGTTTCTTTTTCTTTTTTCTTTTTTTTGTACCAGGGATCAAACTTATGACCTCACATTTGCCAGGTAGGCACTTATGCCACCAAACTAAATCCCTAGTCCTACATGTTCATTTCTTATAAGCCACAGAAATTAGATATTTCTAAGAAAAGAAAAAATTTTAAAAAGAAAAAGAGATTTAATTTCATGCTAATAAACATGAGTCATCCTATAGTACTTGTTTTGCTTTGGCTTCTTCCAAGGGCAAGGCATTTGGGGGTGGGGTGGGAGGAGGAAAGGATGTTTTTTCCCAGGTCTAGAGAATAAGTGATTCAGTAGGCATTCCACGTCCAGCTCACAAAAAGGGGATTTGCATGTGAAATTGTTTCAGCAAGAAAGCACATCACACTCAAAGTTCATGGGAACTCCCCTCTAACAAGTGGCAGTTCCTTCAGCCACCTCCTTTTCTTTTTCTCCTCCCTGCAGGTCACTGGATTGACATTGTCTCAGGACCTCGATGATCTTGCCATCCTCTACCTGGCCACGGTTCAAGCTCTTGCTGTAAGACACGTCAATGCCATTTTTTAAAGGAACCTAGGGGTATCAGTGTATGCAGTGTGATTTTGAAATGTAGTATGTGGTGAAATTTTCAAAACATTGATTACAGTAAAAGACAATCCCTATCAAAATAATCTCCCTCACTTTGAACACACTTCTACCATCATTCTGGCTATTTTCTGCATCAGTTCTGGGAGTCCTGTTTCGCGTCTTTAGTGGTGTTTTCATAAGTATCTCAGTTCATGCAATGATTCAAAAGGCATCATGATCCTTTTGACTTTGTGAGAGTGAGAAGTCGCACAGTGCCACATCCAGTGAATAAGGTTGGTGAGGACATCTTGTAATGTTTTTGTGAGCCAGCCTTTCCACTGGATGGCACTCAGCAATAGAATTTACTATATTTTTTAATTTTACCTCTTAAAGACACAAATGGTTTTGTTAATGCTACACAGAGGGGCCAGGGATTTAGCTCAGCAGTGTAAGTGCCTGCCTGGCAAGTGCGAGGGTGTGAGTTTGATCCCTGGTACAAAAAAAAAAAAAAAAATCAAAAACCAGGCGTGGTGACTCACACCTATAATCCCAGCACTCCGGAGGCTGAGGCAGGAGGATTGTTGTAAGTTTAAGACCAGCCTGGGCTCCAAAGTGAGCTCAAGGCCAGCCTGAACTGCATAACGAGACCCTGTCTCAAATAGACAAAAAAAAAAAAAAAAGCTACACAGAAATATGATATTCAGTTATTCTATCTCACAAAACAATACTTTTACAACCTTATAACTTTGAATATTAGAACTAAAAACATTTATCAATATCACCAATAAAAGTTTTTTAATACTCAGGTCTAGCTAGATGCCATGCATATACAATGGAGAACAAAACTGCCCAACTACTAAAGGAGTATATACTTTCTTTAATGTCACTGCATAGGAGTATAGAATCAGTCAGCTTACTACGCAGTCCTTGCCAAGAGCAATCTGTATGCTAGTGTTACGGCATGAGAGGTCTTACAGTGGGATGAATCACTTGCATTGAAATGGATAATCCAGAAAATCAGCCACCTGAACACAATGCTAAGAGATGGATAAAAAAGACAAGATCATCCAGGATGTGTTGAGGGGTATCGTTACACAGTGGTCACACAGTATCACATGACCTTTGGGGGACTCCCACCCTGTGCCTCATTGTACAGACAAGGGGAAGAGGAAGGTGCGAAGGCCACACAGCACATGCATGGTAGTTGGCATTTAAACCTTTATCTGCTTTGCTCCTAGGCACCTGCTCATTCCACTTTACTTTGCTGCATTTTTCTTTGATCTATTTGTGAAATCTACTTGGATGTAATAAGCCTTCAAATATTCCTAAGAGCAGTTTTTAATGACACACTAAAAAATATCATTTCCTTAGCATGGAATTTTTCTCATAAGTCTTTTTCTTGATAAGACTGAGAATTGAGACGCCCGCCGCGTGTAGGAAGAAGTCAACAGACGCCATCTCATGCAATATGCAAGGGGTTTTATTTGTTGTCCAAGCATGCGTGGGCCCACTGAACACGCAGGAACAGAGAGCCACGAGGCATGCTGGAGCATGGCTTTTAAAACTACAGGACAAAGGAAGGCAGGGCTTTGGCAAACGTGGTTACAGAAACAGAAGGCATTGGTTAGTTTAAATGGCTTTCTACATTCATTGGAGGTTGTGACTATAGGGTGGTCTAGAGTCGGGCAGCGGAGGGTGTTTCCTAATACGGGCAGTAGATGCCCAGGGAAGGTACATTTTATAAATTCCTTAAACACCCAATGGGGTTGTTTCTACCTTGCAACCCAGGTTTTCTAGTCAGCTTTATCCTTGTCTGAATTTAACCTAGGCAGCTTTAACTATAGTGGCTCAATTCCCAGAATATTGGGAGGAGATGAGCGGCATGGAGCAGCACAGACCATGCACTGTTAATAAGAGAAAATTTCTCTTACAAGACCAATGAGCAGGAAGTCCAGGAATGTAAAATTAGTTAAACTTAATGTAGGCAGATTGAGAGGGTGCAGTACCACAGTTTGAAAAATCAGTCTTGTATTTAATGGGGCATACACGTATGTAAAGTAATCAAATTTATTCTGTCCATTGATTTAAAAGGAAAGGCATTTTAAATAAGATTTCTCTATAAGGCTTTATTGTGGAGTTTATTGAATTGGGGGGAGTTCAATTAGTTAAGTGTATCTGAATGTACTGATCTTTTAGGCAAAATGTGCATTTTAATAAACTGTTCTGATAGCACATACCATCCTATATTGTTTGACTTGGAGCAAATAGTTTAGTTTTGGTTGTTTGTTTCCTGGGCCTTGAATATTGCCTTAGCTCCTATTTGATGTTTATAAGTTAAATAAGTTCTCCTTGTGGTACTATCTATGGTTAGTGTTTGGCAGGAATAGGATGAAATTAAGGAAGCTTGGAAAACTTACCTCTCAGGACTGCAAAACTGAAATTTCTGATTACTTCTAAAGCCAAACACCTAGAGTTGCACGACCTAGGAGGAGTGTAATGAAAAACAGATTTCCTGGGAAAAGCGAAGGAAAGACCTGAATAAAGTTATTCCCTCAGGATCCCTGACAGCCCATCTCACTCCACAGTGGCACTGTGGCCTGCATTTCCCCCTCCAGCAGTTCCTTACAGGGTATCCCCTTTCAGTGCGGCATCCCAGACTCCACTTTATGTAAACCTGCCCACCAAAGGGCTTTGTGTGAAAATGATTTTGTGCTCACCTTTCTGGAAAAAATGTTTTCACCAAGATATTTAAATTAAAATTAGGCTATTCCACTGGGAACGTACAGAACCAAATGCAAATCAAGAGACTTCAAATGCAAATAGTACTTTTAAAGGGTCCATTCTCAAAACTACAGAACAGGCTATGGATGAACTGGGTGGTTGACCGGTCTCAGTGAAATGTGAGCAAGGGAGAATTTTATTTTATGGAGGGCTTTGCATTTCCCATGCAAATTGGAAAGCAGCTACCCTGCCTGCAAATTATCTAAGTGGGAATAACAATATGTAGTTTCTGAGTTTAAGATTAGAGATGTCTTAAAGTACACAGCGGAATTTGTAGTACATAGCTAATAAGCAGAAGAACTATTTTGTGAGTGCTTTCCACGTGCTCTTGCACACGCTGCCTACAGCACCAAGCTTGGAAATTATGTGACACTGTTTCATCAAGTTGGAGACTTTTTTTTTTCCATAGCACTATTTTTGACAGTCTAGAATTTTCAGCTGAGTGAATATCGCTTTACTGTTCCTGTTTGACAAGTGAGCATTGAGTCTTAGAAAGGTTAGGTATAAGAAATAGATGAAATGCCTGAATGTAGGGTTGTTTTTTCTCCTTTATCCTAAAACTTGTGCCTTCAGCTATTACAGATCCATACCCCTAGAGGAGACCAGCATTGCCTGTAACCCATGATCCATGGTGGATTTAAGGGCATCTCTTAACCTCATAAAGTTATATGTAGAATTATTTTCTGTGGGACCTATTTTTTCTGGGTAGGTCAGTAGGTTTTATCATATTTTCAATGGCGTTCATGACCCCCCAAACCTAAGAAAAACATCTGGGAGTAATCAGCCTAAGTCAATAAGTAGGATCTGGCCTTACATGTTTTAATTTTTAAACATGATACATCTGTGGGTTCTCACTGGCAGCCCAAGTTTCACCTAATCCATATTTTTACAGATTCATGAAAGGCTTCAACAAACCCTGAAGAGCTCTGGGCTGCAACTGCTGTGCATTTTAGCCTCTACCCTGCCCTATCCTTCATCATTTTCTCCATACCAGTTGGCATTCCATACCTTCTGACCCCAGGTTCCCCTCTGATACTGTCTTCCTCATAGGTACCCCATGCCCAGGGGAGGAATTTCTGCCCCTTCTTTCCCTCAAAATGACCTTTCTGTACTTCTTCTCTATGCACTGTATTTCCCTACAATACGTCATTCTCTCACTAAAAACTACAAGCTGGCCCCTAACTTCTTTGCAGCCTGCCTCTCACCTCCTTCTTTGTGGCAATACCAAAGAGGGTCCTCTGTGGAGATCCTGGGGCCTTTGGATCCTTGACCTTTTGTCTCCTCAGATCTTCTCCCCTCTCCACTTCAGCAATTTACACCCATGCACACCAATTCACACACATAGGACACACCATCTCCCAGAATTGCTCAATCCGAACGTTTTGAGGACCACCCCCAATCCTCTTCCTGGCTGAGCTCCAGAGCAGGAGTTGCTATGTGGCTGCTCCTTAAGGCCAGGTCACGGTTCCTCTTGTTTTTAATCCTTACCCCCAAATAAGTTAGGGATTTTGAATTTTTAGTGTTTTTTGCACTTCCAAATGAATTAGAATCTCCAGCTGTTTAATAGCTTGGTCAAAACTAAAGCATTACATTATAGTTCACCTCAGTAACCCTAAGGTCTGTCCTCATCTCAAACTATCATGACTTTTACTGTGTTTAGTGCATTCATCAAGACGGAGATGAGGATAACTCATTTTAGGGAGGCACCAGGTCAGAGCACCCGGTTTGCAAGGGCTGAGCTCATAATAGGTGAAGCTTTGAACCGGCCAGAGAAAATGCCTTCCACCTCATCCCAGGTCATGAGGATGGGCTAACACAATGATGGCAAATCTTTTAGAGCTTTCAGTGATACAGACAGCCCACTGCAGCACACTGCCAGTGAGTCTCCACCACTGGAATGGACCAGTGCCTCACTATGGAGGACCAGTGCCTTGCTTCAACCTGTGTCAAATTAGGCTTAGCCCTTTGCCATCCTGAAGACTGGCATCTCACATTCTTCATGCAATTTCTGTTTCTGCTACTGTGTTATTTGGCACCTTTACTAACGAAAGTCTTTAGTTCTCCTTGGTGAAACAAGACTGACCCCAATACCATCACCACTGGTGATTTCAGAGCAGTATTGCAATCACTATCATCCCAGTACCTAACAGAAGGCCTGGGTTGTGACAGACTGTCATCAAATATTTGAAAGAACTTTGTTAATGTTAACTGTGTTAACATCATCAACCATTTGTCAGTGTCAAGTAATTACTGATGGAAGTAACTGGTGAAGCAGTGAAGAGGCTTTAGGAGTCCAGCAGTCCTGGGTTGGAGTTCCCACACTGGTTTGATTAGCTGTGTGATCAAGGGTAACATATCTTTCTGAGCATCAGCTTTCTGAGGAGGTGTATGTAAAGCAGTCAGCACAGAGTCAAGCACTGTGTAAATACTTAGCAAGTGCTTATCATTTATTTTTGTTTCCATGCTAATGGTTCCTTATGTTTTTTCTTTTAAGTTTGGGACCCGCTTCATCATAGAGGCCATGGAAGCAGCAGGGCACTCTATCAATACTCTTTTTTTGTGTGGTGGCCTGAGCAAGAATCCCCTTTTTGTGCAGATGCATGTGGATATTACTGGTAAGTCTCCTAGGGAGAGGGATGAACAGCAAAGGGGCATGGCCATATTCTAGGCAGACTGTGAACAGAAGGACGTAAGAAGAGCCAAGCTATGAACAGGCCTGTGAAGTCTTGAGGCTTATGGTTGGGAAGTGACTTTCATCCATATCCAAGTGTTGAATGGGATGA
Source organism: Hydrochoerus hydrochaeris (assembly GCA_004027455.1). Taxonomy (NCBI): domain Eukaryota; kingdom Metazoa; phylum Chordata; class Mammalia; order Rodentia; family Hydrochaeridae; genus Hydrochoerus; species Hydrochoerus hydrochaeris. The sequence goes on from PVLA01011745.1 coordinate 12,041, forward strand.
GACTAGCAGGGTGAGATCTTGATGTAGGCATTTAGTCCACACAGCACAGCTCTGAGTACCTCTTCTGCTCCAGGCATGGTAGGAAATATTGGAGATACAGAGATGAGTGAGGTGTGATTTTTGCCTCTGCAGAACTCAAGGCCCACTAAAGCAGAAGGGAAAGAGCAAACAGACACTTTCAGTTCAGTGTGACAAGAGTCCTGAGTGGGAGAACAAGGCAGTGGAAGCTTCTGTGACAGTGCAAGGCATGTGACTGAGAAGTGATTGGGACACCGTCTTGAAGAGAGAATGTAGAGTCCGGGTGCTGGGAGAACCAGAGTTTGGCTATAGACTGAGAATTTGAACCAAGAGACCAAGATCCTGGGGTTCCTGCTCAGCTCATCAGAATCAGGGCCCAGGAGGGAAGCCAGAGCAGCATAACAAGCCCTTTCTGATGTGAGCAGGTAGTGGCAGAGGAACATCCTTGGTAGAGCCCTGAGAGGCACAAAGGCTGACATGGGCACCCTCCCAACCCTCTTCCTCTTTCTCCTCTGTTGTCTCCCTGCTTCTTCCAAGGATCCATTCCAGAGCAGGTAGGGACCAGGACAGGCCAGGGGAGAGAAGTAGGGGAGGATTGGCACCTACCCATAGCCCCTGCTCCAGCTGAATGTAAGTCCGTTTGACCCTGGCCTCTAGTCCCTGTGACCCTCACTGTCCTCTGCCCCTAGTTCCTTGGCCTCTGAGTTCCCTTTAGCTTCCCCTCCAGGTCATGCCAACCCCTGCACATGAGAAAGTAGACACAGTTGACCCCTGAACACTGTAAGGTGAAACTAAATAGGGCTAATTATCCCCATCTTAGAGATAAATAGATTGAGGTACAAGTCAGAGGCTAGTTTGGAAAAGAACACAGCATAAGGTTATATCTACTAGGATGAGAACTATCATTACTACCCATAGTTACTGCCATGAACCAGTCACCTAATACATGTCAGTGTGAATTATTCTATATACATTTAATCTTTCCATACCACAGAAATTAAAAACTGGTGCCTTCATCTTACAAGTTAACTGAGGATAGGTAAGTGAATTAAATTGACTTGTGAAAGTCAAAAGAGCCTGGCTTGTAACCAACCCCATCTGGGCCCACTGTCCCTGTACCTTACTGTTGACCTAGATTTCTTGATTTTTCTTTTATAACTGTTTGATAATGGCTCCCTTTTCCCAAGGAATCCACACCCATGCAATTGGCCAGAGTGAACAGGAAGAGAGAAGAGAGATGCAGGAGCCAGATTACCTAATCACTTGCCCCAGGAGAAAAACTATGACTATATTTTATCTAAAAATCAGCTGGGTAGTTCAGATAAGGTTTAAGCTTAAAATCTGGACTGTGACTACAATTTTCAGTCTTCCAACAACCAAAAACATCAAACCTGGGTGAAGAAGGGAAATAGAAATCACCTCTGGGTGACATACTGCCTGAGAGAATGGCAAGCCAGGGCCTGCAGAGCAGGGGGGATAGGCATGAGCCGGTGGGGGTGGCCTGACACTCAGGCTCTGGCCCTGGTGACCATGGGTCCCCATCTAGCCTGACATCCCTGAGCTGACTCAGAACCAGAGGCGCAGCAGCTTTCTTGAAAGTTCTGCTTCGGATATGCTGTCCCCCAAGCTGTTGGATGAAAAGGCTGTTAATCAGTATTTGGATTCAGATTAAAACTGAACTCTTTGTCTCTAACTATGTGCCAGTTACAGTTTTGGACAAAGGGACCTTTTCTTTGGCCTAAAATTCCTTTGCCTTTGGAAGCCTCTGACTGACAAGTGATTGGCAAAGTGCATCTGCCTTTAAATGCTTTGGGCTCTGCTAGGCTTATTAATGCATCAGATAAAATAGTTCACATTCCTCTTCCTCTCCCTCACCCAGCTCCAGGAAGAAAGAACACATTTGCATCTGTCCCTGTGAAAGACACCTGCGCAGGCTGCCAGCAGCCACACACAGCAGCCAGTGGATAGGTAGAGCTTTGATGCTGTTAAGTATTGTCACTACTGTAGTTTCCCTGCCAAGAAAGCTTCAGAGAGGACCATAGGCATGGAGCATTATTCTCAGAAATACACATGAGAAAACATAAAGGATTTGCAACATTCTTTGCAAACAATATAGCATCCTGAAAGAGCAGGAGGGCAGCTTTGTGACCTAGGGCAAGTTCTTTCCCTCTCTGAGCCTCTGTTTTCTCTTCTGGAAGGCAGAAATGGCATCACCTCATGTACATCGTGCTGAGCAGTAAATGCTCATTAGTTTTTGCAGCAGACTCTCCCCGCTTCTCAGTAGGCAAGAAGTAAATGTTAATTCGCTTCAGTCCAGGTGATCTCACACCCAGAAGGAGAAGGGACAGTAAGAGGAAAAGCCGTTTAATATTTTGGAAGCAAAACCTTTGCAGTGTTAGGAGCAACATGCTCATAAAAGTCATCTGCAGGAGGAAGAACCTCCTTGTACCCTGACGCTTCAGTTAAGTGTGGTTTCAAGAAACACTCGGCATGGACTAAGTAATTGTAGGTTTCCCCTGATGATATGGAACTAAATGTTCCTTCTGTTGAATTTTGTTTTGAGTACTGGCAGTTTTGGTTAGGGTTTCCCTCTTCTTGCCTTACTCATTATCTTAATCATTCATTCTTTCACTTATACACTCTGCATGTCAGCCTGTCGGGCTGGGCTTGGTGTGGGGAAGCAAAGAACAGTGATATCTTGCCAAGAGTTTTCTTTAAAAGAGAAAACATGCATGATGTGGTCTTCTGACGGAAAGACCAGATACCAGAGAGAATGGTGGGACCCTGGAAGACAGAAGTGTCAGAGCCAGATAGGCCCAGACTTGGAAAAGCCATCCACACACTATGGGTTGCCTAAAGTACAGTGCAACTAGAGGTTTATTTAGGGAAATGGCTCAGGGTACAGGAAAATTCAGGCAAACAGGAAGTTGGCTAGGATAATAACAATGTTGCAACCCCTAAGCTTGGAGGGGTAAGGGGCCGGGGCACTCTGTTAAGAGGGATTCCCCCCAGGAGCTTAGTCAGAGAGGCAGCCAACAGCAAAAGGATATGGTCTACAAGGGACAGCATCAGGGTTCAGTGCACCTGGGAAGAGGCAAGGAGGAGATGGGACTGTTCTGAGAGGTAAGGGGGACTGGTGGGGAGTTCTGCCCACTGGGGCAATTCAGATAGGCATGGTGTCACGGATAAAGGTAGCCTTCAAGAATCTTAACAGCCCTGCTTATCTAGTGCGTTCTCCAAGTCATGCGCTGTGTTAAATGCCCAACTTTTAATAAAATGTTTAATTCTCATAGTAACCCTAAAATGGGTAAAATTTTCACAGTTGAAAAAATGAGGCACAGTCAGGTCAGGTAACCAGCCTAGGTTCACAGCTAAATCAGAAAGGAAGCCAAAATTCACACCCTGACAGTCTGTCTCCACCTCACTCCAGATCTCAGGGCTATAACCTGAGAATGAATAGGCAGTTCATTCAGCTCACTCTGATCTCTGGTTCCAAGGAAAGAGACATGGAGTGAGTTCTTCCCTGCCAGATATAGGAGGTAAATGGCATTTGGAAGAACTTCCTTCATCTGTACCATTTCTGTGATTTAAAAAGGCTTGCGGTACCCTCTCTTGATTGTGCCACCATGGCCCTTCAGTGTGGCCTGATCCTGGCCCTACTCCTCTCAGGAAGGTGCCCTGTTCCTTCCTCACTGCTCTAGCTCCAATCCAGGTTACTTCCTCATAGAGCAATACACACCAATAATGTTAATTTCTAATAGCGGTGGCCACCACTTCTGCAGGGCTCACCTAGGCCAGAAAATGTCCTGCACTCCACCTGCATGCCTACCAGTAATCCTCTCCATGCACCTGTGAGAAGTCTCATCCCCTTTGACAAGGAGGCCACCAAGGCTAAAAGAGTTCAAAGAACCTCCTGGAGAACACAGAGCTCATGGACACAGGAGAGAAGCACAGGTCTGAGCTGTTCCAGGAGTCCTCAACCCCACCCTAGCTCATAAGCCCCTACTTGCACCTCAGCACCTGCAGAAACCTCCCATCCACTGTGACAACCATGAGATTTGCTCTCTTATTATGGCACTCATCATGTCCTGGGTATTGGTGACAGTACAAAGCCCCTACCCTCATGGAGCTTAACTTCTGGCAGAGGAAAGAGAATTGAACAATATACAGTATGTAAAATACGAGGTCAAAGATGAAGAGGAAATGGGTAAGATGTGAAGTGTGAAGGTAAAGTGTCACTTTAACTCCCAGGATCAGTGGAGCATCATCAGTGGGAAGGCTGCATTTGTGGCAAGTGAAGAACCCCAAAGCATACGAAAGAAATAGCAAAGAGGCCAGGCCTGTTCAGCAGGTGGGGAAGAACAGAAGATGGGGAAGCGGGAGGCAGGACCAGGAGAGAGGCCTTGCCTGTGGGCTAAGGGCTGTGTCCGCACCATGTGAGGCACCAGATGCCACTAGGCAGCTGTGCCCCACTCTTACTGCTTCTTTGTTCTTGCTGCTCAACTGAGATCCAGCCCCTTCATGAGCTTCTTTTTCATCCATCTCCCCTCTGAACCCAGAACAGCAGGACAGAGTCTGGTTGATCTCAGTGTTCTTTGAGCCCAACAAAACACATAATAAACATTTATTGAATTGAGTGTGAATCAAACAACAGATAGCAGCAAGCAGAAGTCTGGGACACCCAGGCCCCAAGGGCTCATGGGGTGATGAAGAGATAGTGCTGGCTCCCATGGAGCTCTTGGCTGCTGCACTAGCAGGCATAGCAGTGAGATCCTTCAGAACTGGTGACCTCAAGGAGCAGGGTTAGGGCTAGGGTTAGAGTTAGGATGGGGTGCTGCCTAGATATCAGGTGGTTTTGCCACTGGGCCTGCTTGCTGCCTCCACACACCGCCTCTAATCCTGCTCCCTAACCAATGGTGGCCTTGTCCTGCACAGGCAAGCCTGCGGTCCTGTCGCAAGAGGTGGAGTCTGTCCTCGTGGGCGCTGCTATTCTGGGTGCTTGTGCCTCAGGAGATTTTGCTTCTGTACAGGTATGAGGGGGAATCCAGGGATGGCTTGCCGTCCCGCATGAGACTGTCCTTCCCCTGACAGCAGCTTATGTCTTGCAAAACACACACAGGATATGATTAAGAAATGATAGGTTTCAGCCACGGAGATCATGAACGCTTCCTGGCTCAGACATACTTACTGCAGTTTCCATTTCAGTTGACCTCTGTTGAATCGGTTATTCTGTCTCTTTTCCTATTGGTTTTCTTTTTGGCATTTAAAATATCTCTTAAAATCACATATTTTAAATTTCCTCTTGGTCATTTTTATTTGTGCAAGTGAAACAGATAAGTCTCATAAATTTAGTTTTTCCTACACATTTCAACTTCTGTAGCCTTATTTCAACCTCATAACTTTCCAAGTACCTCTGAGGCCTGTATCAACAAGAAACACTAAATAAAAAATTGGTTAAAAAAATTAAAAAAAAAATAAGGAACAAAGATATAGGAAGATGGAAGTCATTTGGTAGCTGTGATTGAGCACTCAGTTTGGCTCAAAAGAAAGAAAAAAGAAAAATAAGACATAATAAGTTGCATAATTTTTATTTTCAAAAAGAAGAAACATACTAGTTTCTGGTAAGACTCAAAACTTTTCCTGCCACCAAATTACAAAACACATTGCATATGTTAGGCTTTGTAAACAGGTTCCAAGGGCTAAAATAATATGAAATAGTACAGAATGAGTGTTGTGTCGAGGCCAAGAGCATGTGCTCTTCAGTTTGACCAACCAGGCTCAGATCCACGCTTGGTTACCCATCAGCCCTGTGACTTCACCTGTCCCATCTGCAGCTGCCTTTCTCTTTAGCAGCTGACAATAGGTAGCTTGTTAATGAGTTCTCTCTTTGAGTCAGGCACAATTCTGTTTTCCCCATTTTACAGCTCAGGAAGCAGAGCCATAAAGTGAGTTGACTTAAAAAACAGAAACCAGGTAACCTAGTGAATCCCTAAAACTAGAAGTGTATATCTCAAGTCTCAGGTGAAAATAAAGAGATGGTTACTCAGAGCTTGATGACTTTGAGGCCCAAGGTCTCAAAGTTAAGGTGAAGAACCAGGTTTCCAGCCAGTAGCCCAGTGACTCTCTTACATACCAGATACTGGGCTGGGGTCTTCCTAATTACCCATAACAACACTTCATGAATCACAAAATTGATCAGCAGAGATCCAGGAAGCTTAAAAACCTTAAAAATTATCTATTAGCAATGGACAAATACAGAAGTCTGCTTCCAAAATCCATGCTTTTTGTTCCACATTTTGGGAACTGTGGTACACTACATAAAGCCTACACCTCTGAAATTAAGGACATATCTCTCCTGAGGAAATGAATCTATTTATAAACACTTGTGGACTTTTAACTGAAGCCTTCAAGTAAAGATGGTATAATTGAATTCTCATTTTTTGGATTTTCTGATCTCCGCTCCAAAGGGTCACATGAAGATACTTATTTCTGCAGTGAATCAGCAATTATTATTTTAATATATCAACTTTCAAAGATATCTTCACAACTGAATGTTTTACCCTTCCTGGATAATTTATAACAGTTAAAAGAAATAAGAGTGATGTTGATTAAAACCCAAAACATGTTATCTCATATTGTGGACTGGATGTTTATGTATCCCCACAAATTCTCATGTCAAATAGGAAGTCTTGATCTCCAAAACGATTTATGTTTAGAGATGAGGCTTTGAAAGGTAATGAGAATTTGATGATACTGAGGACAGTGCACTGGTGCAGTGGGATCAGTGCCTTAAACAAAGAAACACCTGGGAGCTTGTTCATACTCTGTCTCTCAGAATCTTGCTGCCCACAAACCCAAAGAGGGCCCTTACCAGAATCTGACCGAGGGCACCCCAGTCTTTGACTTCGAGCCTTAAACACATGAGTCTGAGCTATTTTGTTATAGCAGTCTGAGCAGACTGAAATGCCTCATGTGAGCAGTCTTCCAGCTCAGAGAAGAGACGGTTCTATCCTGTGCTGCACTGTATGTAAGCAAACCAAGTCTCAGAGGCATTTTAAGTAGTTTGTTGAAGGCTTCACAGTTAGGAAGGGTAAACCAGAATTGTAATGAAGGTGTGTCTTGATCTATACCTATCCTGATTTTCACTCGTTTTCTAATTTGTTTGATTTTTTTTGTTTTCTTTTAAAAAAATTTTTGAGGGGCTTCTTAAAGATTAAAAGACATAGTTTCTGAAAAGAGATGCTATTGGCTACAGATTGGGTGATGTCTGCAGCCCAGAGCATCAGCTGACACATGGCACCTCCATGACACCTTAGTTAGAACCAGGGTCCTGCAGGCCAAGGAGTTTCACTCCCCGACAATGGAAACAAACCATAATTCCATGTGGACATGTTTTTGCTGTGTAAGATTTGATGTTAATCTTTGGAGAAGAATCTGAGATATAGCAGATCGAATATATGGTGATTCGTGAGTTGAGTAGCAGCCCTAAGGCTGACAGCACCTGAAAGACAAGCTCATGTGTCTTATCCAGCCCAAAGAGATGTACTCCTGCCCTGTTGTCTTCAGGAGATACTGTTGTCCAGTGACAAACAAAGGCCTAAGCTCTTCCTTGGCATCATTAGTTGCCCGAATCCCCGTAGTCTTGAGCTTAGTGTTTGTACGTCTTTCAGTAGTGTCACCTGTCCTTTACAGGTGCTCGTTTTGTCTGTTTTTCTTTTTTCTTCTGCTTTATGTTTAAATAAAAGAAATGCCACTAATAGGACTATTGAACTGAAGCCCATTTAAAAGTTTCAGTGACTTCTCAATTATAATCAACATCCTTGGGGTAGCTACGTTGGTAACCGCTTTGGGAATGTAAATATGTGGTAGAAGAGAGGAGCCTAACCATGTGCCCTAGGTCTGGGACCCACTTAACATTCTGGCAAGGTTAGAGGAAACAGAATTACTTCCTCTCTGTGATTTCTGTTTTTCTATCTGTACTTTAACATAACCTTTTCTTTGATCTTCAAAGATCATAGCTTATTCTGCATGGTGCTGCCACTCATTCCTTTAAGGAAGCCAAATGCTTCAGCCAGCAACTCAACTAATGCGGCAGGCCAGATGTTCTGACTTCTTGTATACCCCTGGAGAGCATACAATTGTACTTAGAAATTGACGACAAACACTTCTGTAGGCTCCTAGACCCTGGACAATCAATAAACTAGGAAAATAAGTTTATAAAATACCAGCAATTTAAATATTCTAAGCATAGACAGTGGAGAGGTTCTAATAAATGAAAAAACAGGCAGGCATGGTGGCACATGCTTGTAATCCCAGCATTTGGGAAGCCAAAGCAAGAGGATCTACATGAGTTCTAGGCCGACCTGGGCTACATGAGCAAGTTCAAGGTCAGGGCACACTACATAGTGAGACACTGCCTTAAAAAAATAAATAAATAAAATAAAAAATAAAGACAAAAAAAAAAAAAACAAGAAGTTAGTTTCAGGAAGTCATGAGAGAAAACCAATCAAGTGGCAGAGGCAGAAAAATAAAATTGCTTTCCAACTCTGCTTCCTTCAGCCCGCAGATCTCATTAACTGTCTGTGATTTCTTATCTTGAGAGGCCGGGTTTTTCCAATACTACTTAGACAAAACAAGCTTTAATTCCTACAGTTCTCTTTATCTTAAATGACCACCTTCCTCTCCCCCACTACTCACAAAGCAACATAGGCTTCCTGTGAAGAGAATATCAGCACCGGAGACAGTGAACAGAGAGACCAAAGAGCCATGCAGGAAGCAAGCTCTTGCCTTCCTACTGTGTGAGCACTGCCCCCATGGACCCTCCTTGTTCCGGGCTAGGCGCATTGCTGTGTCAACAGCCTGAGAGTACCATGATCTCACAGACTTCAATACTGGTACTGTGCTCTGCTGACCATGCTCTGCCCTCAGGGCAGCCCTGCAGTGATCCCCATGGCTTCTACCCTCAGAGTGCTTATGTTGTCACCTGTTCTGTACCTTTAAATCTGTGCTTCCTTCCTTCACTGTACAGTATACCATGTTTCTCCATTTGTTTTATTTTGTGACAGTCAACTTGCTGCAATTTTTAGTCCCATTTGGTTTTCTATCACCATAAATACTAGTTTTATACTTTACAAAGAAAAGCTGGTTATCATGACCTCAGTTTCTGGAGCCTTAGAGAGACTTCAGTGTGATAGATGGTCAGAAGTTTATATCTTCCCACCCCTGTTGAATTCAGTGAAAGTTTGCTAGTTTTTGTTTTGTATCCCTTATTCTGAAATACAACTAATAATTCCTTTTCATTGGGAAAAAAAAGGCAATTTATTTAAGATAAAAAGTAGAAATATGAAAACACTGTTCTTACTACTCTGAAATTATTTATTTTAGGTTAAATAATATTATGTAATATTCTTTTCTATTATTTTATGTACATAATTAAAATCATTTTATGTTCTGTAAATTATAAAATATATTTGTACACTGCATACTATTTAATAATCCTTTTACCACCCAAAAACATACAGTAAACATTTTATTTATCATTTTTCAGCCCATATAGTGCTACCCCATAGAGCACATTATACTTTATTTTACCACTCTCAAGGCTTGAACATTTAGATTATCATCATTGTTTTAAAGAATGTACAACTGACTTAGCTGTAGCTAAACTTTTGTACATAACCAAAATTATTTCTATAAAATAAACTACAAAGGTATATAGTTGTTTTCTAAAGAGGATAAAACAGAATAAAACCAATCAAAACAAACCAGTGTATGAGATACAGAACTTCAAAATATTATGAAATCAACAACTGTTACCATAATGCCTTTTGATGTCTTCAAAATTGCTGCAGATAACTTCAGACATAATAAAAATCAAACAGAACAGAATAGGATAGAAACAATAAAAACAAAACAGTGTGATAAAGGATTTCAAACAAGCCAATAGTAAATCCAAAATTGCTATCATAATATATTTTGCTATCCTTGAAATAGTTTTATTGCCATCAGATTTAACATAATCAAACAAAACAAAAGAAAATAAAACCCAACCCAATGGAAATAATATAGGACCTCAAAACAAGAACATACCGAGTCAACAATGGCTGACTCAGAAGGTGATCCCCTGCTAGATGCCACACTGATGTCCTCTGAACCCATCATCAGACCACTGGCCCTAGACCTGCAATGTTAGTGAAACAGCAAACCACCACAGACATCCAATTGCACGTCACCTCCATAGCTATCATCACAGCCTGTGTTTCTCTGAATAAGCCAGTCATTTACAGGGATGGGAGTTGGTTGGTAGTCCTTGTTTGCCAGCTTAGGGGCTGGGGTCAGGCTGTTTCCAGTCCAGCAGCAGCCTTCACATGGCATGGGTTCCCAGACTGAGCTTTTTTGCTGGTGCAGCCATTGTTCCCTCTCCTGCCAGTCCGTGAATGCCCACAAAAGTATATAATTGTTTAGCCAGAAATTTTCCCAATTTTTAGGATTTTTACATACTTACATTCCCACAAATAGAAATGAAAATTCTAGGTTTACATTTCTTGTGTACAAGGACCCTTTTCCTATGAACTGTAGGGGCCTTTTTCTGTGAATTCTAGTTCCATTTCGCTTTAATCCCCAAACTTACAATCCTATTCATCTCACACATGGTCCTGATATCAACATTTTTTGGTAGCCTTTTGCCCTGTAGTGCTATAGTTTATGTTTTAGAGCTGGGAGATGCTGGTTTCTGATTAAAATAGATTCATATTTTCTGATTGAATTTTCTGAAATGCATATCCTGGCCCATATGTCAGTGTCCCATAAAAAACCTTTGGAATGGTAGCTAATTGTCTAAAGGGGGATCAAATTAAGAATGGGATGTTGGTTCTCATATTCATTATACTTATGCCATAGTTGGTTAACAATGGTTCATCTTTTTAAAAATGACCACCCTCTTATAAAAATGGAAACAAATTCAGGATCCGTTGATTACAAAGCTGCTTACTCCAGTTGCAGAATAGCATGGTGGCATGATGGCCTAAAAATTAAAGCATGAGCTGAAAGTTAGAATTCTACTTTTAGGAAACTATTTGAACACAAGCCATGGAATATGATTCTCCTGCTCCTTACAGGTTGAGCAGCAGCAGGGCCTATTATTTTCCATCTGTTCTTACTAACAGAACCATTGAAGCAGCCCATTAGGTGGGAACAGGGACCATTTGATAATGAGAACTCAGAAGCACAAAGAAGAAACTGTGTAACTTTGACTGATGCAAAGTCCATTATCTATAACCTGTGCACTGCTTGGGATGAGCCTAGAATCCAATATAGCAGCTTGACCACACTCCACAGGGTGGCATTGTTCTTGGAAAAGATCAGAATTACACATTTATCATCACTGCCTGGTTGAGTATCAAACAAAAATTTTAAAAAGTACAGTGCCTTCTTTGCATCAGGTAAATTCATAAATAGAATATTCATACTGTATAATCTTAATATTCAACACAAATTAGGCTTGGAGTCCAAGATTAGGAAAGACAAGAACTTTAATTAACTCAGTTGGAAAATAGCCCTAAAAAATGACTAAACTTATGCACACATTCCCATACACATACATCTGTGTACCACACATTACCACTAATAGGAAAAGGCTTGATTCAGAGTCATGGGATATACAGTCTTACTAACGTTCATGAGAGAGTTCTGACTGTATCATTGAGGCAAATGATGAAGTGTGCAAAAGGGAAGCAAGTCATCACCTGTGCTTCCTGGAGGTATTTGATACTCAGCAGTGAACTGTAAGAAACCACTAATGATTCAGAATATGAATGCAGAATATGAATGCTTCAGTTAAATGCACTTCAAAAAATTTTGAACATTTAAAAAATGTGCATCATGCTAAAAGTTGTATAAAGGAAATTTTCTATGCTATTACAATAATTTTACAAAAGAGGAAATGGGCTAAGTATGTTAAGCAATTTAGGAGAGCCAAATGCTAGAAAGTAGTAGAGCTAAGATCCAAGTCCTAACATAAGATTCTAAAGCCAAGTATTATTTAATTCAACCACAAATAGAAATGGAATATTTTGGGAGTAACATGATTACTATTATTTTTTTAAAAACTCATCAGAAATAGATTTATGAGAATTTATGCATATTTATTAAAACACCACTGTGTTAGTCAAAATCTCCAATGATACTCAGAGGACATTTTCAAATTAGGAGAACTTCAGAAAGTTTAAAAGAGAGACTATTTATGAAATCATAGGAGAAATACTGGAGAAATTATTTGGGAGAATGTGATACCCATCTGGGGTGAGTAACAGGAGGGATAGTTACTGGAAACCCAAAAGAGACAGCTATGTGGGGACATCCCTGGCAGCTGTCTGCAGCAATCCTGGAAGGAAAGACCTCTACTGTTAACCCCTTCTCCAGCACTCTAATCTTTCACCATTGCCCCCCCACCTCCACCATGGGTTGAATTCAGAGCATAAGGAAGCTCCTCACTGTCTGCCCTATATATCAGCCTACCTAAATCCAAAGAAGGGTGGCGTTTAAAATGTACAACACAGTCTTCCAGACTGGATCACTTAGAGCATTCTGTGGATGAAAATCCAGTTGGCAGATGGTTCAAATTTGTGATGATATAAATAAGGACCTTGCATCAGAGTGAAAATTAATTATGTCACCAAGCATACTTTAGTTTAGCTGATGCTTTAGCATAGCAAAGCTGACACTTCAGCATAGCGATGTGTTCTTAATGAAGAAATTGGGGTGTTGGTTTACATTTGAGGGCAAGTTCCTTATGTCATTACAGTTGACCTTTAGATCAACATTGAACTAGACTGCTGGGATTGCAGATAATGAGAAACATGCTTGAAGTCCCCCAAAAGGACCCTCTTATCCTGGCTTTTATGTTTCTGCTTGACAATCTGCTAAAGAGAAGAAAGTGTATATTTGCGTGTAACATACTCTGACTAGGGCACTGTACCCAGGGTTCTTCAGATGACACTTAATTCTTGCAAGCTAGACTATTCACCTCTCCTTTACATATAAGAAACTAGCTCAGAAAATATCAGTGGGACTAGGCCATGCCTAGTCACCTCCATTGAGCCTTAGAAGCTAAGGGTGCACGAGATGAGTTCCAGTGCACTTGTGCTTGCTGGAGGAGAGCTCTGAACCATCACCCACAATGGTTAGGACCAGGCCCAGCTTTCTGAACAGCCATAGAAGGCACTGGAGATCCCCCGGGCCTGACTAGGCCATGCCTAGCCACCTCCATTGAACCCAGGAAGCAGAGGGCACGTGAAGTGAGTTCCAGCACGCTTGTGCTCTCTCAGGGAGAGCTCTGGACCATGGCCCCCAGCGATTAGGACCACACCCAGCTTTCTGAACAACCATAGGAGGCACAGGAGATTCTATGGGCCTGAATAGGCCAAACCTAGCCACCTCCATTGAGCCCCTGGAGCTGAGGACACACAAGGTGATTTCCAGCAAGCTTGTACTCTGGAAGAGCTTTGGAACATTGCTTCCAGCAGTTAGGACCCTGCCCAGCATCTTAGGCCACCCAAGGATGCAAGGCAGATCCCTGTGGGCCTTACTGGGCCACGCCCAGCAACCTGCAATCAGTTCTTGGGAGCTGTGGGCACACAAGGTCATTTCCAGCATGCCCATGGGAAGCTTTGGAACATTGCTGGAAACCCAGAAATATAGGAAAACTACAAAATGAAAGACTAAAATGCAATCTCAAACCTCCAGCCCATCCCAAAAAAGCCTAGGAGCCATGTATATAGAAGAAAATATAAACCATACACCTGAAATGATATCAACTAAAATAAAGAAACAACTTCAGGAAGCTATAAAAGAACTCAAGTCAGAAATAATCTCCCAGGTAAAAGAAGAAATGATAAATGTAGTGAAAGAAATGCTAAACCCATCTAAAGAAGACACAGTTAAAAACTTAGAGGAACAATGCAAAAAGATGGAAACGTTGAATGAACAATATAAGAAACAAACAGAATGCATGAAGCAGATTCAAAGAGATATATAGGAAATCGAAAATTCCATTGAAAGTTGGCAAAACCACCTCAATGAAAGTGAAGATAGAATTTCAGACCTCGAAGATAAGATTGCAGCTAGTAAACAGGAAATGAAAGATCTTTTAAAAATAACAAGGAATCAGGAAATAACAGTTCAACAGCTGCAAGATGATGCAAAGAAAAACAACATAAGATTGATAGCGATAAATGAAAAAGAAGGGGACAGCACAAATGATATCAAGGGGCTATTTACAGAAGTAATAGCTGAAAATTTCCCACACATGAGAATGGAAACTGATATACAGATCAGTGAAGCATATAGAACTCCAAATAGCCATAATAATCAGCATATAATGATCAACATTCCACAAATCCAACATAAGAATATTAAAAGCTGTTAGAAGAGACAGATCACCTATAAAGGAAAACCTATCAGAATCACAGCAGACTTCTTAACACAAACAGTGAAGTCAAGAAGAGCATGGAGTGAAGTATTTCAGATCCTAAAGGAAAATGACTTCCAACCCAGACTAATGTACCCTGCAAAACTGTCCTTCAAAATGGATGGGAAAATAAGATACTTCCACGACAAAGAATAGCTGAAGAATTTCAGGCTTATCAAACCAACCCTGCAAAGAATATTGACAGACATTCTAGATAGACATAGGAAAAAACCACTAAGCAAGGCAGACAATTAAACAGAGTGGAAAGATAAAGAAGAAATAGCCGAAAGATAACATCAAAAATAAACCAATATATATCAGTTATAACCATTAATGTAAATGGCCTCAATTCACCAATTAAAAGAAACAGACTGGCAGAATGGATCAAAAAACAACATCCAACCATTTGCTGTCTACAAGAAACACATCTAAACCAATAGACTGAAAGTCAAAGGGTGGAAAACAATACTTCATGCAACAGGAACTCCAAAAAGAGTGGGGGTGGCTATTCTGTTTGCAGACAATGTGAACTTCAAACCAAGAATGATCCAAAGAGATAAAGAATGTCACTACATACTGGTTAGGGGAAAACTTCAAGAGGAAGAGATAACAATCTTAAATATATATGCACCAAATTTGGGAGCACCAGCTATACAAAACAAGTATTGACAGAAATGAAAAATCAAACAAACAATAATACAATTATAAAAGGAGACCTTAACATGCCATTGACACAAAGGGACAGATCAACCAGACAGAAAATCAGCAAAGAAATAACAGAATTGAATCACATCTGTGAACAAATGGACTTGATAGACGTATACAGAGTGTTCCACCCAACAACATCAGAACATACATTCTTCTCAGCAGTACATGGGACATTCTCTAAATAGACCATATACTAGCTCACAGAACATTACTTAAATTAATACAAAAGAATTGAAATTATCCCATGCATGTTATCAGATCATAGCATCATGAAACTAGAAATTAATGATAAACTGCAAAAACCCCAGAAAAACATGGAAATTGAATAATACACTCCTCAGCAATCAGTGGATCAAAGAGGAAATTAAAGATGAAATTAATATCTACAAGCAAACAAAAATACAAATACAACTTAATAGAATGTGTGGGATGCAATGAAAGCAGTCCTCAGAGGAAAATAACCTGATGCTATACCTGAAACAGCTAGAAAAAGAAGAGCAAGTCAAGCCCAAAGCCAAAAAGCGGAAGTAAATTATAAAGATCCAGAGCATAAATCAATGCAAAAGAGACTAAGAGGCCAGGCATGGTGGCTCATGCCTGTAATCCCAGCACTCAGGAGGCTGAGGCAGAAGGATCATTGCAAGTTCTAGAACAGCCTGGGCTACAAAGTGAGCTCAAGGCCTGCCTGAACTGCATAGAGACCCTGTCTCAACAAGAAAAAAAAAGAGACTAAGAAAACAATACAAAGAATCAATGAATCAAAAAGTTGGTTCTTTCAAAGAATATATAAAATTGATAAGCCCCTAGCCAACCTTATTTAAAAAAGGAAAGAAAAAAACTCAAATTCATGCAATAAGGAATGAAAAGGGTAAAATCACTACATACTCTGGAAATACAGAAGATCATTAACACCTATTTTGAAAACCTCTTCTCTCATAGGTTCAATAATAGAAGAAATGGACAGACTTCTAGAAACATTTCTAGAAATACCAAAGCAGGGTCAAAAAAGTGTAGAACTGCTGAATGACCCAATTTCTATTAATGAAATATACCTTACCAACAAAGAAGAGCCCAGGCCTAGATGGATTCACTGTGGAATTCTACAAGAAATTCAAAGAAGACTTAATGCTGACACACTTCAAACTTTTCAATGAAATTGAAAGGGAAGCAATTCTTCCTAACGTATTCCTGGAAACAAATATTACTGTAGTTACCAAAACCTGAGAAAGACCCAACTAAAAAAGAGGACTACAGGCCAATTCCTAATGAACATAGATGCAAAAATTCTCAATAAAATATTGGCAAACAGAATGCAGCAAATCATCAAGAAGATTATACACCATGACCATTGGGACTCATCCCAGGCATACAGGGATGGTTCAACATATGTAAATCAATAAATGTAGTCCACCATATCAATAGAGCCAAAAATAAAAATCACATGATCATTTATATAGATGCAGAAAAAGCTTTTGGTAAAGTCCAACACTTACTCATGATAAGAACCTTACAGAGAATTGGAATAGATTGTCTTTACCTCAATATGATAAAGGCCATCTATGAAAAAACAACAGCCAGGTTCATATTAAATGGACAAAAAGTGAAAACATTCACCATAAAATCAGGCAAAAGACAAGGATGTCCATTATCACCACTCCTATTCAACATAGTGCTGGAAATACTAGCCAGAGCAATTTATAAGAGAGAGAAATAAAAGGAGTAAGGATAGGAAAAGAAGTTGAATTATCTTTATTTGCAGATATGATACTCTACATAAAAGACCTCCAAAATTCCACTGAAAGACTCCTAGATATAATAAATAAATTTAGTAAGGTAGCTGATACAAAGTCAACACTCAAAAATCAATAGCATTCCTATACACTAATGGTATGGGTTAAAAACTGGTGGTCAACTTAACGCCAGCTGGATTATATCCCCAGGGTGTTGAGCGTAGATGTTCCACCTGAGCAAAGTTGCCAGCATAAATGGAGATGTGGAGGAGGAGAAAGAGATATGTTGAGTCATTAGTGTATTGAGGCATTGAGGTATTGTGTGTTCTCCTACGAGTTGCTGTTTAAGCCATTGGTTCTCCTGGAGGAGCTCTAGTCCTCACATTGAGCATTGCTTCCTGGCTCCGGAGGGGAAGACATGTGCCACTTGGTCCCCAGGACGAACTCATCAGGCTGGCTTTCTGGCATGTACTTGACTGTGCTTGTCATCTTTGGAGCTTGGGGTCTCTGTGTCGCTGAGGATGGCTGTGGTGCTTTTCAGGACTGCCCTAGTCTTTGTTGTGAGTGTGACTTCTCGGCTCCCGTGTGGAACCCTCAACCTACCAGCACAGCTCCTTCACCCTGCTGGCATAGACTTCCTAGTTTCCACCGTTGACCTTTGGGCCTTCCCGTATGAATCCATAAAAGAGACTGGAGTGAGTCCTTCTTGTGGGCTCTAGACCTCCAGTTGGACTCGTGGGAGGCATTGTCATGAGCTCTGGGTCCTCATCTGGACTCATGTGGGACATTGCTTTGGGATTCAGGCTCTTGGCTAAATACTCTATGTCTTTAGTATTGTGGATAGATTTCCTGTATTTTCTTGTGTTAACCCTGGGTGACCATCATAAAAATAATATTATAAACTCCATGTCATGATTATAATTGTTCTCCTCACAACCCCTGACTACAACAACTAATAACAAAATCACTGAGAGAGAAATAAGAGAAGTCACACTCTTCTCAATAGCATCCAAAAAATGAAATACTTAGGAATCAATTTAATGAAGGAAGTAAAAGATCTATTCAAGGAAAATTATCCTGAAAAAGAAATCAAAGAAGACCTCAGAAAATGGAAAGACATCCCTTGTTCATGGGTAGGAAGAATAAATATTGTGAAAATGGCCATTCTCCCAAAATCGTTATATAAATTTAATGCAATCCCAATCAAAATACCACTAGCATACCTCATAGATCTAGAGAAATCACTCCTAAAATTCATCTGGAACCAGAAGAGACCTAAAATAGCAAAGGCAATTCTAAGCAGCAAAGCCAAGGCAGGAGGCATCACAATCCCCGACTTGAAGTTATGCTACAAAGCTACTGTAATAAAATCAACATGGTACTGGAATAAAAACAGACCTGAAGATCAGTGGAATAGATTAGAAGATACAACTACAAACACACTCAGCCGCCTTGTCTTTGGTAAAGGTGCCAAACACGTCCACTGGAAGAAAGATAGTCTCTTTAATAAATGGTGCTGGAAAAACTAGTTGTCCATATGCCAAAAACTAAAACTAGACCCATTCCTATCACTATGTATTAAATTAAAGTCTAAATGGATCAAAGATCTAAATATTGAAACAGAAACATTAAATCTGTTGGAAGACTAAGTAAAAATCTTGAAGACATTGGGATAGGTAGAGAATTCATGAACTGGGATCATGTCTTATTAAAGAGTCTCTGCATGTCCAAAGAAGTCTCTAGTATAGTGAAAAGAAAACCCACCAATTGGAAAAAATTTAGTGAACTGTCCCTCAGACAAAGGACTTCTGTCTAGAACATATAAAGAATTTTAAAAACTCAGACCTCCAAATTCAAAGACCCAATCCAAAAATGGGCATCTGAGATGAACACACAGTTCTCAGATGAAGAAATAGAAATGGCAAATAAGAACATGAAAAGATGTTCAGCATCATTAGTCATTAGAGAAGTGCAAATTAAAACCACACCAAGATTCCATCTCACTCCAGAAAGAATTAAGATTAAGAAAACTACCAACAACAAATGCTGGAGAGGCTGTGGGGAAAAAGGAACTCTTCTGCTCTGTTGGTGGGAGTTTAGACTGGTGCAACCACTGTGGAGGTCAGTCTGGAGACTCCTCAAAAAACTGGGATTGGAAGTTTCATTTGACTCAGCTATTCCACTTCTGGGCATATTCCTAGAAGAACTGAAAACATCATACCACAGTGATATATGCGCACCCATGTTTATAGCAGCACAATTTGTAATAGCCAGGTCTTGGAAACAGCCCAAGTGTCTGAATGGATAAAAAAAATGTGGTATTTTTATACAATGGAGCACTACTCAGCTATAAAGAATGATCACATTGAGATATTTTTAAATAAATGAATGCAACTTGAGATGATATTCATAAGTGAAATAAATCCAACCACATGTGTAAATACTGTAAAGCCTCCCTAGTGTAAGAAATGGTAAGAGCACATAAGATTTTATGGTAATCATGGTTCCCCATTATATTGCTTTGAAGTCTTACAGTATTTTCATTCATTGGTTTGAATGGTTTTATTCTGTTTGTTTGATTTTATTATGTGTGATGGTATAAACACCTACTTTGAATAAAACAAGACGTTATGGCAACCATTGCTGATTTAATATCATCTTGCTTCGACGTCCTACCATGCTTTTGTTCTTCTGTTTCCATTGGTTCTACCATGTTGTGTCTTATTAGATTTTAATATATATGATAGTATAAACAAATTTTTTAAGGAAAATGAGATAGTAGCCATTGTTCATTATCAGTTATTTGGTTTTGAATGTCCTTTCATTCTTTTGAATGGTTTTATACTGTTTTGTTACATTTGATACTATTGTGTGTGAAGGTATGTTCAACTATTTCAAAGAGACATTACCATAGCTACTGTTGATATCCGGCTGTCTTGTAGTGAAGTGCTGTTCTGCTTGCATTGTTTGGTTCTGATTTGCTTTGTTCTGTTTCTTTTGTTTTGTTTTCTTTAAAATTTAAAAAACAAAAGAAAAGAAAGTATCACTGGTCTAGCAGATAGCAAGTGGCAGGAATAACAAGCAAATCCAGATACGGTGCCAAAGTGCGAGTGCTTTGCTATATCTTTGCTTCCCCAGTACTATGAAATCATCTGACATTAACACCCAGAAATCAAAAAGGGCTTGTAAGGTGGTTGCCTTGCTTGGAGACCCCTGGCTATGTGCTGTATTGTTAGTAACCACCAACCAAGGTCATGGTTCTAGCAGCAGACGCACCCCAACTCCCCAAAACACTAGCTAGTCTTTCTCTACCACGTTATTGAAACTTACAAGCCTTTTCAAGCTTGGGCAGCCAGATCACAGGTAAAGTCAACTTGATTCTAAATAGCTCATGTCTGTTTCCATCTCTCTAAACCTGGAGATCAGGAAGAAGATAAGGAGAAAATTTCATGAAAGGAATGCATTTCCTTAGAAATGTTACTAATTGCCTGGGCAAAATAAGAAAGGGAAAAACTAAAGGCATCTTCCTCCCTTACCTCATTAAAAATTAAAAGTTCTTTTGGTTTAAGTAGGGCAAATTAGTAATTAAGTACTATATAATCAACTTGTATAAACATAATATTGAAGGGAAAGCTAAATTAATCACTTTGCCAAGCTTGTTTTTGCCCTCATTAATGAACTTTTTACTGTCCTTCCTGTGTGCTAGGATACATTTTCTGCTCTCCTTTGCTGGGCTGATAGATGATCATGGACCAGAATCGGCAAAGTTATACATATGTGTGGGCCTTAATTCAGTGTAGGCTGTCAGGTTCACCAGAATAAACTTGCATGTGACAGTGGCTGTCCTAGATGGTGGCAGCACAGAGCTAGATACAGTCTCAGTGCCTAAGAACTACCCAGTCTGGGGTGTGGTGGGGGATCCGGGCAGACCTAATTATTTAAAGAAAATTCCTGAAATGTAATGACAAAGTCCATTTGCTTGGGCTGGAATCTTGTCTCTACCACGTGCCTTGGCAAGGTACTTAATTACTGTGTGCTTCAGAGCTCTCATCTGTGAAAGATAAGATCATAGCCATATTATCTCGACTTGCATCATAAAGAATATAGCTGAGTACAGTATATAAAAGCAAAATAGTTTTATTGAAGGCCATTCAATTGAAGTTACAAGTATTATGCAACACGACAGTACAGCATCAGAGAATGAATGTCTGCCACTGTCTTGAGAGCTACTGAAGCCCTCCCAAAGAGACAGCATTGGAACCAGGCCTTAGAGGATTATCCGACCATGGAGCTGGGATTCCAGGGCCTCAGTGATGCCAGGCCTATGCACCTCATCTTTGCAGGGGAATACTGTCTCTTGACAAAGAGAGGAATTTGGGTTCCAACCTTTATAAACCTCTCCATCGCACTCAACACAGTAAATAGCAATAGTAACTCCTGAAGCCCAGTTGTGTAATACAGTGGCCTGCCAAGGGTGGGCTAAGATACATAGGGAGTAACTGAGCCAAGTCCATTGTTGGCAGAGTAAGAAGTTAAGTGAGCTGGGTGAGAGAAAGTAACCTTCCGTGTCCCTTTGCTACACCCCAGGGTATGACATCTCCTAGGCTCCCTGTATGAATGAACCTGGCTAGCCAAAGTACAGCACTGCATTTCTTTGGTCCTCAATTATCTGTACTAACTAACCTCAATGAGTTGCTTCAACACTGCTGTGAATGAGAGTGCACAAAGCATAATGCCTGTTATGATGAAAAGTACTCTTATCACTCCCTGTGTTCATGTAATCCTCACAGCAACCCTTTGAGGTAAGTGATAATGGCATCCTCCTTGAGAAAGCAGGAAGTTGCAATGTGAAGACTTTGATAAGTTTATCTAAGATTAATAGAAGGTGAGTGGTGGGATGAGCATTTAAACCCTGGTGATCTGTTTCAGACCTGCCCTCCATATCTACCCCAGCATTGGAAGGCATTGAGAGCTAGAGGACCCACCACATACTAGAAATAAAGCAGCCCACACTGAAGTCTGTAACAAGGAAAAAGCTCCCTCTTCTTGCTGCTTGAGAGAAAAGTTAGGGTTGGGCAGGGGTATCAGGAGAACTCACCTGGAAACGTTAGCCCTGGATGTGATGACCGTGTCGCTTTCGCACTCATCTTGGCAGTTTTGCTCACGGAGCAAACAAGTTGTTTGTTTGTTTGTTTGTTTGTTTATCATGCATATTCTGCTATCATACTGAATTTAGGGAAGTTATTAATAAATGACTAAGCATGCTGCCAGAATAAAATGCACAGATTAGAAACTGTGTAGAAAGAAAAAAAAATACACTTCTGAGAAGAGAGTCCTCAAACTCAGATCCCTTCAAGCGCCAGATGGGCCATGTACACATGGGAAGATGCTGGCAAGGACAAGTTGTGATACCATACCAGCTTAGAGAAAAGCACTGTTATAAGTACTAAAATGACAATCAAAGGACATTGACCATCCGGTTATTCTCACCCTGGTGTGGGAAGAGCCAGAAGAACATCTCTGGGATAGAGCTGGCCCTGATTCTCTGCCCATGATGGTGCCCCAGGCAATCAAAGCAAAGCAAAGAGCCAGGGAAGTCACACGGTGTCCACAGTCCAGGAAGTGCACCACTTCTTTCAGTGGGCTGCCTTTTTCCTGGTTCCAAATTCTAAAATCATTTCATTAAAACTAACCTAGATGCCTTTCCTTGGAACTTGTACAGAAGTAGAAGAATGTGTTATGCACAATCTTGTTAAGTGCCCAGAGCATGACATTGAAACTTGGCTTCAGGTCAAGGATACCCCGGGTTTAAAAGTTTCTGGAGATTTCACTGAGCCCAGTGGTAGGACTGAGAGTGCTGCTTGCATAGATGGATAGCATATTTCTTCTCCCCTCTTCCGTGAATTTTCCTTCCCTCATCTAGCTTTGCAAATAAAGCCACATCACTGACCAGGGATCGTTTCAGAAGACCACAGTAATAAAGCTTTTTACTAGCCTGGGCTTGGAGAAATGTTGAAATGAAGCACCCATCAATCTAGATGGGCAGCAGATGTTGAAGCATATCAAATGTCAGTAAACAGCAAGGCCACAGGGAGAGGCCACTGAACTTGGCATCATCTAAGCAAAAATACCCTGTTGCCTTCAAGCAGGAACACTGTGGACTTTGTAAACTGCATGGTTTTGGTGCATTTGTTTTCATTTGGATGAATGTGCCACCATAAAATATTTCCACTTAGAGATAGTCTACCATATTCAATTTAATCTCTGTTTTTCTAAAGGCCAAATTAAATGCTTATAGAATATTCTAGGCTTTAATCTCTGAAAATATGTCTTTAAAATATCTTCCTAATAATTTAAGGGAGTTTTGTATTCTAGTTATCTAGTACCTCCTTTACGAGTAGCAGTATTATTCATAATCATAAATAATGAATAGGACCATAAATAAGAGTATGGACACTGATACCGCTCTGAACTGCACATTCAGTTAGTCTCTTCACCCCTCTAAGCCTCTTTCCTCATTTGTAAAAGTAAGACCAGTAAGACTGTCTCCCTACCTCATGTGACTATCGTGAGGATTAAATGAGATAATATGTATAAAGTATTGAAATGCTTACTGATATGAATAGCTTCTCACTAGAGGGGCATGAAATGATGGACATGGTTATTGTTGCTAGCCAAGCATACAGTGCAGGAATGCTTCATGCATGTCATTGGAAGATGATGAAAGATGATCGGGTTGGTCCTTGGTCTGATTGCTGTTGGAGACTCATTCTCTCCTTTCCTCTCTCTTCTCTGGTGTGTGCTACATTGTCCAGGCTTTCTTGCAGCCTCTTTGTAGGTTTGGCTAATGAGAGAGAACTGGTGGAAGAGGACAGGAGAAGTCAGGTCATTTCTAACCTTCTACAGCAGCACTTGTATCTTCTGCACCTTCCAGCTCCCAGACCATCTCTTTCAGGTCATAGTTCTGGCACATCAAACCAGTATTGGGTTTCAGTTCCAGCCTGACACACCCAGCTTCTGACTCTGCTCCTACCATTACCTCCTGTCATCCTTGATTCCTTTGAGACAAAGTGTTCTGTTCTTCCTGATATTTGAGTCATTTCAATGTCACCTGTCTGGGCTATAGGAATTTTTTTTTTTTAATCATTTATCAAACCAATTTCTTATATTAAATGCTTTCTGTTGAAAAACCAAAAGTAGTTATCCAGGTTAGACTGATATGGGTTCTTTGTAAGCATTAAGAGAAATCAGTCCCACTAATGATTCATGTACCTTCCTCTCTACCTGTTAGAATGAGCTGGCACAGCTAGACAAACAGTAGATGGTTTTCATGGAGATTGCAAAGCACTTTTAAGGAGCTGATAGTTGCATTAGAGAAATGAAAAGGAAGCAGCCCAATACCAGAGAGTGCTGCTGCATAATCTCCTCTCTAGTCTTAGCTGAAGTGTCTCTGAGGAGACAGGATCTCAGCAAACCAGACTTGTCATAGCCGTTGTCTTCATTGTGGTATGAAAACCAGTGCAAATGCCAGAGGAGGAACTTGTAAACAATCATAAGCTACAGAGTTACACAAGTGTTTCAACTATTAGGGAACAGCAAGGTTTTCCTGAAAATGTGAGCTTCCAGCCCTATTGTAATGTGGTGGAGAGCTGGGATCCCTACCTCAGGCAGCTCCTAAAAATGATAGCAGAGGAAATTTATTTAGCATGTACCACTTGCTGTTTAAGCTTTTTTGATTATTAACTCACTGAATCTTCTAGCCATCCCATAGGGTCAAGGCATGGATGGTACTTTGCTGGCAATATCTGAATGACCAATAAGGCCAGTCCTTTCCCAAGGCCGCACCATCAGTAAGGGAGCAGCTCTGACATGAGCCTGGGCATTCTGACTCTGTGATCTGCTTCCTGGGAAGGGCTGCTACCCACCTCTTTAATTCCTGTGAGTTGTAACACCTTTATACTGCCCTTAGATGTTTCACAGTGTGCTGACCCTTATTGCTGTGCACTTCTAGCTGTATTCACCCTGTGTGCCTTATCAGACTAGAGGTGAAGCTATAGATACGTACAGTTTCCTTGGAGCAGCCCAAGAAGAAAGCTACTTGAGGCAGTGGTATTAATGCTGAATCTAGATGCAAAGTTCTTGACAGGAAAAATCTCATCAGCATCTCTAGAAACAGCTTTTCCTGTTTACACCTGAAATAGCTCCAAACAGCTCGTTGTGAGTCTCCTTGTAATTTTTCACAGATAAGCCCCATCTTTAGAGTCTCACAACTCAGAGTGTGACTTGGCACAAGAGGTCTACCTCTCTGGGTCTCAGTTTCCTCATCTTTAAACTGCAAAGATTATGGTCTAGTTTTTTGTTTTTTGTTTTTAAATGTCAAGCAATGGAACTGCTGGGAGAAACCAGACAGAAAGTCCGCCCTGTCTGTTGCTCACTTGTGAATCCCAACTTCCCTGCTGTAGGACAGCCTTCAGGGACTTCTGCTGGGCAGAAGGGTTTCCAAGGTTGTTTCAAGAAAATAATCCAAAATATATCAAAATAAGATAACTTCAAATAGCTTAGCTGCTGAAAAGGTGGGTTGGATGACTCTCCCCACAGCGGGAGAGTGTCCTTGGTGGGGCAGGTCCAGCGTGGCCAGGTAATGGATGGGGCTGGGAAAGCTAATGCATGGGGCCCCGTGTTGCTGAGAACAGACTTCATGCTGTAGCCCTGGTGAATTAGAAATTCAATCCTGTGACTTTGGAGATTGATTTTCTGTCTGGCAAGTCTGACTGCTTACTTCACCAGCAGAGGGATTAGGCTGTTCTGAAAGAAGTAAATGAGCAGGCCTTCAGGAAGATTCTCTCTCTCCCTATTTCCATTTCTTCCAGCTTTCTTCCTTCCAACCTTCCCTCCTTCCTTCTACCCTTTCATTCTTTCTTTCTCTTAAACCCTGTTTCAAAGGGAAATTCTGATGACTTCAGGCACGTAACACCTCCAGTCTGAGTCTGCCTTACTATTTACATGTTAGAGCTATCCATTACCACTTCCCATATCATTCCTTTGTGCTAGAAGTTTACTGAAGGTTTAATTCTATTTATGTCATGTGATTTGTTTTTTTAAACCTTCTTAGAGTTGGGAATGAATAGCCTATTTCTTTTATTTTGATGATTTTCACAGACACCTAGATAGATACTACAAGTGCAAGACTCTTACTGGTCCAGTATTTCCATATCGCCAATGCCTGACACAGCCTGACACAGAGAAGCTGTTTGGCAAATCTTTGTTCATTGATTCAGCAAATACCCCTGTGTACAGTTAGACAGAAAATAACTATAGTCCCAATTCTTATCCTGTCTATAGTGAGGGAAAGAGACAGTTAAATACATTATATAACTTTGGGTAAATGCTCTAAAGAAAAAGAATAGGTTCAGTGGAAGAACAAGTTCAAATGATTAATAGATGAATGAAAGTAAATGACCTTGACTCCCAAGTCTAAAACTCTTTCTGATTCTGTCTCATAAGTGATCATCATTGCCATTATTTTAATTATCACACTACTATCATTTCTTATATTCCCATACATTCTAAGCCCTATGTTAGTATCTTCATATTGATGATGAAATTAACAGCATAACCTTCACAATTAGACCTTCTTATCCCTTATTTCAGATGAAATAAAATAAGGCCCAGACAACATAATTAAGTTGTTCATGATCAGAGAGCTAACAAGTAGCAGAGATGAAATTTGAACCAAAATTGGTCTGATAGAGCATTTTGTACTGAGTAAAAGGAAAAGAAAGCCTCAAGAAACTATTACCAGGCAGCTGTCAGGGTTCCAAATTTGAAAAGTACCAAATCAGAATGCATGGAATAAGAGGTCCAGAAAAAAAGGTCCAGTGGATTATGTGAGAGTACAAGAAAGGCAGGGAGGGGTTGCTGGAGGTTAGGAGGGGAAACGGGGTCAATAATATTCTTGAGTTGTCCATCTTATCAGCCAAGCAATAACAAACCATCCCATGGCAACAGGAAGTCTAATAAATGG
Source organism: Hydrochoerus hydrochaeris (assembly GCA_004027455.1). NCBI lineage: Eukaryota > Metazoa > Chordata > Mammalia > Rodentia > Hydrochaeridae > Hydrochoerus > Hydrochoerus hydrochaeris. The sequence goes on from PVLA01011745.1 coordinate 38,988, forward strand.
CAGATACTGGTCATTTTAACAGTCACCACTGGGCTGATCATGCCATTGTCATTGGAGGAGCCCACGGTTTGAGGGCAGAACAAATTCTGGGCATCACATCAGTCTGAGCCCCACCTCTGCTCTTTCTGAGCTGTTTCCTTGAGTAAGAAAACTCACTGAAATTGGGGGTTACTTATACTTTTATCCTTGTTAACCATAGTAGCTTTCTGAGAGTCAATTTCAAAATCTACACAGTGGATAAGTAATATTTCTATATGCATTATCAAGAGATTTAAATACAATGACAGTGATATGGTAGTGCTTAGTAAACTATAAATTCACAAATATAAAATGGTTTTAACACCAAAAGACAACTGATATAGAAATTAGGTCGGCCCATTTTCTGACTGCTTCACTTGGTCAAGTCACTTTGATGCTTTCTAATCTGTAATAGTTCTTTGTATCCATCTGTGAAGTACTTTACACATCTTACAAAACTTGAATCTCAACCTCTATATTTGCTGCATAGAACAGTGGTGATGGGAGCAACTGAGAATGCACCCTAAGTGGTAGCAGTGGGTTTGGTATCAGTGATGAGACAGGAAGGAGAAAACCTGGGATGATACATTTGCATAGGACTGTGGAAACTCCTGTGGTGCAAGTTAGGGTATTTGTCATCATCCAAGTCCTGTTGGCCAGCTCACTTGTGCATCTGCCCTTCCCTCAGTTCTTTCATTTTTTTTCTGTTGCTTTTATGGCAAGTCCAGCACAGTCCGTGTGCTTCCTTCCCGATACCTGGACGTGCTAAGTTAAGTGGGGAAAGAGACCCAGGACAAACTATGAGGAACATTCCATCAGGAACCAAGCTCTCTATAGGCGAGAATTCCCCAAAGAATGTGCTCTGGTATATTAAAAGGTATTCCTGGAAAGAATTAATTTGGAGAATGCCATGTCCAAATTAACTAGACATCTTTATAACTAGATTTTTAAAACTTTAACTTGTAAATATGAAACGTGAATCTCGTGGCTGGAGAAGCATATGGAATAAAGTGTTTCACAAATTTATTTGTCCAAATAATTAGTTTTTCAAGGTACGTATTACTTTGCTAAAGTTTTGATGATCAAACATTGGAAAAATGCTGCCATAAACCCATGGTCAAGACTGTTAGGCATCAAGAGCAGACCACAAAACAAGGCTGAAAACTCCTACTAATCCTTTTGTCAAGTCATGTGTGTATTGAAAAAGAACCAGGTCTGTTTTTGGTAGTGACTATTGCAGGAGGGTGGAGAAATGATGGCACAGAAGACTATTAGGCATCTTCTCTCCCAGAGCACCTACGGACCTGGGGGCAGCAGAGGGAAATTACTGAACAGTTTCAGTATAGACAAAGAACACAAGGTGCCATGGTATGGGCTTCTTTCCCAACCTAGTGGAGCAATGAGACTTCCATAAGGAAATCACTTCACAGGTAAGACTCAAGGCACAGTTATGTGATGCATGGGATTACCGCTCACTTTCCCATGTGTGGCCATGCCTCATCCTCATAGCAACCTCCCTGGTAGGGTGAGCTCCTGCAACAGGTTAGGTGCCATGATAGGCATTTTACAAATTTATTGTAATTAATTTTCAAAACAATGTGTAGTATATTTAGTTTGTAAATGAAAATGTGAGGCTTAGTGGAGTTAAGTGGCTTTCTCAAAGTAAATAGTGCAAAACTAGGCCTTAAACTCAGATCTGCTGATTCCAAAGCTTTGTCTCTTTACAGTGTGGTCCACAGCGTTGAGCTAGGTGGACCACAGGAGCTGGTTGATGATAGTTTTCATGAAACTGAGAAATGTGGAGAGAGGCCACACACCATGATTCTCTCAGCAGCTAACTTTTTTCTTAAATGACTTATGTCACATCCGAGAAGTTTCCTTTCCACTGTCCAGTTTGGAAGTCCTGTGTTGTTTTTGTTCTTTGTCAGAGGATACTTTATTGAGTGATTTTTCTGCCTCAGCCTCCCCATTGCTGGGATTACAGGTATGTGCCACCACACTCAGCTTTGAGAAAGATATTTTTTACACATTTAATTACTTATAAATATTAGGAGTAGTACCCAGGGGTGGAGTACCCAGTTGTGAAGATGGTAAAGTTTGTGAAATAACAGAGTAATATGTGTGAAAGTACCTGTTGCATAGAAGGCTCCAAAAAAATGTTCCCTCATCCCTGAAGCATATGGTGAGCAGGCCTTAGCACCCAGGACTCACCCTTACACCAGATCCAGTCCTGTGTGCCTTCCAGGACACCTACATTGGCTGCTTCTGTCTGCTGACCTCCCACTGATCCCTTCCCCACTGTCTTCCCCATAGGAGAAAAATGGCCCTGCAGAAGTGACTATGGGCTCACAAAGTGCTCTGATGAGTGTCAGCAATAATCAGCTACTTACCTAAAAGAGAAGACAGTATTCATATTTGGAAAAGCAGGAATCAGGATCCAAGAACTGGGAAGGCTTTTGGAGAGCATCACACAGATGAGCTAGTGCTGGTCAAACAATTCGGCAGTGAGAATTCTTGTAAAATATGCAGATACACAGTTTTACAAATACTTTCAGGAAAACTTGTTTCCTCCAGACTTCCTGCTTTCCAGAAAAGTAGCAGGGAAGTACTACAAGAGGACATACACTTCAGAAAGCTAGAACTTTTGAAGGTCGTGCTTCATACTGTGTCAAAAAGGGACATCATGAGTGACCATTACAGAGAGCATTCCAGATTGAATGTTCTGTTTGTTTTCATTGTGGTAAAGTGCAGATAACATAAAAGTAATCATCTTGACCGTTTTTTAAGTGTACAACTGGTAGAACTGAATTCATTCACATTGTTGTATGATCTTCATCAGCATCCATCTGCTCTACTCTTTTAGCCTTGCAAATGTGAAACTTTGCACCCACTGAACAACTTTCCACTGACTGCTCCCAGCCTGTGCAACCACCAGCCAACCTTGCATCCCATATGAGTCTAACTGCTCCAGCTATTTCATATAAGTGGAATCATATGGTATTTGTCTTTTTGTGGCTGTCTTATTTTACTTAGCATAATAATATGTGCTCAAAGTTTATCCATGATGCAGCATGTATAAGAAATCTTTCCTTCTTGTTTGTATTTCTTCGTGTTTCTGAAGGCTTTTGCATGCTTAATATTTTAGCAACTTCTTTCTAGTGGATGTACCACTGCTGTGGATGATAGCAGTCAAAGGATGCAATATCTGAAGAAGTCTCAACTTTCTTCTTCTAGTCTAATAGCTATAAGGGGAATAAATAGAACTTTAAGCTGTACTCCCCATTCACACCCCAACTTCCTGTATTGCTTCTGCCCCAAGTCTTTAGTTACCCACAGAAGTGTATAGGAGTTGGAGGTTTAGTAGGCTTTTCTGAAAGTGAAACAGACTTGGATTCCAGCCCCTCATCCACTATTTACAAAAGTATGATCTTGGACACATTAGTTTGTCTGGGGCTCAGTTCTCTCATCAGTAAGTAGATAGAAAAACACCTGTATTGATAAAGGTGGCTTTTGTTTTCCAAGAGCTGAAATCTTTTCTATACTTTTCTGAATTAAATATAGTTTCTTAAATTAAGAAATTAATGCTACAACCTGTTCCCCTAGGAAATATGGAAATATGTGTTGTTGTATGACATTTCAGGAAACTCATAAAACTGGAAAGGAATGAGTGCTAGTTTACAAAGCATGTTCAGCATGTCAAGGGTATTATCTTCTCATCAAAAACACTGAGGAGAATTCCGTTACGCTCTTGGCAATCCTCATCTTCTTTTTCCCCGCTTAGTCAGAACAAACACCTCCAACCAAATCCCACCCCTTGATCAGTGCCTAAATTTTTTGGGAGGGGGTTGGGGATCGAATTCAGGACCTTGCACTTGCCAGGCATGTGCTTTGCCACTGACATATATCCCCAGTCCACTGAGCTATATCCCTGGTCCCAAGTATCTAAAATTACACTCAGAAAACGAAGGCTATTCTTTCTCACACTCCAAAAAAAAGGTTTAATGCCTAAGGACTTAGTCAGCACCTGCCTGCATTTTTTTGGCCACTAATACATTTCCCTATATCTCACTGCATTCTCTGCTCCTTCCCATTCCCCATGCATGGCCTCAATAAAAGGCTAGGAAGAAAGCCTGAGTGAAGAGCCAACCCAGCTCCTCTCAGAGGCTGGGCATTTCTCCTTGCTGGCTACCTGAGAATCACTGCTCCACCCTCCCTTTTCCTTTCCTGTGATGAACAGGGCAGCTGTCCCCAAAGGGATGACTCCATTACCTTCAGCAGAGTCGAGTTCATTTTCCACTGTATGTTTCTGCTTAAGAAAAAGCCTTTGGAAAGGACTGATCCTACACTGAGTGTGTGTGCTTAACTTTTAATATGTGTGTGCCCATAACCCAGAGAACAGAGATGCTTTCAGTAATAGTGAAACCAAAATGTATGTGTTGTATGTTTTATATGGCACTGATTCCTATATATACTCTTAGCAGCCAGGTATTATTTAATACATTCCCCATTAATCAAGCTGCCAACTCTAAATGAGAACAAACTTAAATATATTTAATAAAATTATGGCTTTGAGGAAAATATCAGAGTAACATTAGCTACATTTTTCCTCCCAGCTAACCTTCATTTAATATCTTACATTTTTACTCCAAAAGCCAGTTCTTTAGTGTTAGGAAGTCAGTCTTGATAGTAAACAGCTTATACTATGAAATTTCAGGATTATATGGATTTCAGTTGAACCCCTAAATGTAAATGGTTTAGAGAGAGAGAATTACAGGGAGATATATTTTTCTGGCTGAAAATGAGGTGTCTCTTCTTAGAGTGAGCCCTTGAATTAGAAGACAAATTAACAATTGTCTTAGAGATACTAAATTGTTTGTAGCTTCTATAACAAATGGTGTCTGCCTTCTGGGCTGTTATAGCTTTTACTGTTTTGTATTGAATATACTTTCTCTTTTGAGGTACTTTTTCTGCTGGTTTTGCACTACTGACATCTAGGGGCCTGAGGGAATATTGTATGAGCTGATAAAATTCTTTTTCCAAGATCATCCCTTAGCTTGGAGATGGAATGCCATGTTTGTGGGTTACTGGTGCTGAAGGAGAGAGAGGGAAATGGAGCCTGGGCTGGATAGATACCAGTTCTTTCCACCAGGCTTCTAATTGGAGACAAAGCAAGGCAGTAAACAGAAAAGTCTATTACAAATCCTAGCCAAGGTTAGGATCTCCTGGACCATCCTAGAAGATTTTTGAAGTTATTAATAAATGACTGTACTTACCATGTGTTTGTTTGTTTGTTTGTTTGTTTGTTTGTTTGTTTTGTGGTACCAGGGATCAAACTCAGGACCTTGCGCTTGCCAGGCAGGCACTTACGGCACTGAGCTAAATCCCTAGCCCTTGTACTTACCATGTTTAACTCACCCTCACTTGTTTGTGTGCTGGTCTTTGCCTTTTTCACATGATGCAGAGATGGTTTTTGCTTGTGGTCTTGGGCTTCCTGGCTTGTGGAATTCCTTGCTTCTCACAGTTCCAGTTTCTGTTTTAATTCAATGTTCTCTATCCATGTTTATCTTCATAAAGTTGTACTTTAGTGCTTTAGCTGATATGTTCTTTCCACTAACATGTCCTCTCTTCTAGTGTTTGGCTTCTTATGTGGTTCTGCATGTTTACCTGACCTAAAACTATTGATTTAGAAAATCATAAATGTCTATTTCAAATACTAGAATGCTATGATTATATAAGAACTGATAAGTAATTCTTATTAAACTTATCATACTGCATTTAATTCAGAACAGGGGCCACATGTTTAACTTTGTACATTGTAGAAATTGTAAGCTTCATTTTAAAAATAAGCAATACAGTCCACAGCAGTGGGTATGATTCTTATAGACAGGAAGTACCTGTCATACTCAGTGTAGAAGATGAGATTGCGGTGATAATGGGAAACATTTGCTGATATTTTTACATGCTAAGTACTATTCCTCTCACTTTATATGACACAAACAAAATACATGGGAGAATTATTTTCCCTTAGTTTGCATATGCTCACTGAGTGCTTCTGCATCGTAAAAAGGAACTTTAACAAGATAGCGCATGAGATGGTCCTGACCAGGGTGCGACCCAAGTGGTGATGTTATTAGTTCTAGCCAGGCATAGGGTGTGCACACACCTGAAATCCCAGCACTCAGGAGGCTCCAAAGTCGGGGACCAGCCTAGACAAGAGAGCAAGGTACAAAAAAATTATTTTTTTTTAAGTGTCCAGAAGTCACTGTCACTGTCTGTAGTTTTAATAGTTGGCTCTTCCTTTGGAGTCATTGCTTCTTCATCTTCTGATAGCTGTGTCCTTTGCACTGGGTCTCTAGCATTGAAACAGCAGCACCCACCCTTGGAGGGACAGTCCAACAAATGAGCAGTAATGATGGATGTTTCTACTTATAGGTGAAAAAGAAGTTTTAAGAGAGAAAGCTATATATGGAAATAAAGATGGACAGAGCAGCCGGATGGGAAGGGCTGACCTGGGAGCAGTGGGAGAGATCTCCTGAGGCTGAATGTTTGAAGTGAACCCCAAATGGCAAAGAGACAGCAGGTGCAAAGGGCATGAGGTGGGAGCAAATTGAATATATCCAAGAAAAATTCAGAAAACTAGGGAGACTAGAGTTTGCTAATAGGAATTCTGTGGTGTGGATCTCTCTTCTTTTCTCCTGTAGGCTCCCTGAAGTGTGTTTTCTGTCTTAGGCTGTTTTTGATGAATTCAGGTGCATGATTCTGAATAGCAAATCCTGAGGTACCATTGCAGAAGGGAACACTGGGAAGGAGCATATCCTGAGAAATGGTGCACCCCGTGTCTTCCACACATATACTTCCAATTTATATGGTCAGATTGGCAAGAACATAAAGCAGAGGGAGCTCACAGCACAGTCATGCATCCTCAGTGCCCAGTGGCAGAGAAAAGACCTGGGTATCATTCTTCTCACAGGTGGTAAAACCTGTGCATCTGCTTTTCCACTAGACTGGGGCGACTGAGGGCAGGGCTGATGTCAGAACCATGCTTCAGTGCTTCTTATAGCTTGTATTTGCTTATTCAATAAATACTTCTGGAGTGTCATCCACATGCCAGCCAGCCATGCTGGGCCTGTCTCTTTACTCATGGTACAATCCTACACAGGAAGGACTCTCCCACTTAAGCGTCTTCCACCCCTGCAGAAGAGTAACACCATAAAACAAATATCTATAGTACAGGGCATTATGTTCCTAACTGCAGGGCTCAGGGAAAATATTCCAAAACAATGACAGTTGAGTCAGCTCTTAGAAATCAAATTTAAGTGCATAGGTGAGGGAGTGTGTATGTGTGTGAGGGGCTGATGTAGGAGGAGGTCTGCGTAGAATTTTAAACTTTAGGAAGCAAGGATTCATGATCTCAGTAGTGGACTCAGCTATGTGCAGAATAAGCATGCATGATTTCTTTCTTCACACTCATGTAGCAGGCACAACTCACAAGACAGAGGTGTTAAGCCAAGAGGAAAGAGTAATTCACTCTGGCTAATCCTCTTCTGGTCCCACCCATCTTTCCCGGTAGGCAGACCCTGTGAAGACCATGTCTATCCCAAGGCTGCTGATATGTCATCCATAGTGTGTTAGAAGAGCAGGCTGAAGCTCTCTGTGGGATGGCCCCATCAGTGGAACCGGGAAGTAACCAATATTTGTTTTTCCTCAAGAGTGCTTGGCTAGAACTGCAGTGTAAACAGGTAAATGAAAAATAAGTCATAACCTCAAGGTTGTCCATGGAGGAGAGAGGCCAGTAGTACGATCTCAATGTCAGAGGCAGAGCTAGCTGGCACAGGAGGGGTCTGAATTTTGTGCTGCGTGGCACCAAGCAAGTAGCAGTCATCACTCCTCTAGATGCATGGGTGTTGCTTGGCCCAGAGCACTTTAAGACACTTTCCTACTCCACTGTGCTCCTGCAGGGTTCTGCTTGTCCACCTGTTGTGTTGTGTCACTGTTACAGGTGAGCATGCTGCTGACCTTCCCCTCCTTCCTCACTGCCCATTATTCTAGCCATCCAAGAACTCAGCTATTCCTGGTGTTCCCTTCCTTAGCTGTCATGTAGGCAGCTACATGATCTAACCAATGTCCCCTGCCTCCTCTAGTGCTAGAGCCACACTACAAACACAAAGAAACCAACTCCTTCACTAGCCACCAGTGTGAGCTTGTTTGGGTTTCCTGACCTCTCTGTGCCTCTCTGTTCCTTTGACTGGGAACAGAGAACTATGCTTTCTTCCATAGTTATCTGTAAGGACTGAAGAGAAAAATCCATGTAAAGCAGATAGACCAGGACCTGGTACTAGATCAATAGAATGAATATTAGTTACTGTCTGCCGTAACTATTTCTTAGTCCTTCATTGCTGCCTTCCTCCTTAAACATTTTCTGCTTAGTTCTCAGCCAGACATGAGAGTACAGCTATAACTGAGGCGCCATCTGTGACCGGGGGGAGCTCACTCCAGTGCTGCTTACACAGCGCTGTCTGTGCAGCCAGTGCTGTGCTAGTGACCTTGTTGAGTCAGTATCCATCACATGCAGTGTAAGGCTTACCTTCCCATTTTGTACTCCAGGACCAAGTAAAGGCAAAGTTGGGCTTGGAGCGCCAAACCCCAAGGCTCCAGATCCATCCAGTACATCTTCCTGCACATGACCAGGCCGCCTCACAGCTGCCTCTGTTCTGTCCTGGAAGGAAAAGGGAATGTGCACAGTGGAGTGGACATGATGGGAAAGAAGTGCCCCTTCCCTGACCACCCAGCTCTGGCTGTCAGAGGGAGGGAGGCTCAGCTGGTGAGCCAGACCATCTAAAAAGCATCCATCTTTAAAAGCAAAGAGCCAGAGAAAAGTAATTCGTACTAAAATCAAACTCCATCTTGAGTCATTTGACTGACTCCACTTCCCCACAAGCATAGTTTATGTCTTGGGCAAACTAAGGCTAAGGAACATCTGCTGTGTTTTAGGCCAGCAAAGCCATTATTTAAGGCACTTCACATCCACTGTGCTCACTGGCCCTCATGGTTTAAATCAAGGTTTTTGCTCACAGGTCTGACAGTCTGTGGCTTCTATGGTATTTGTAATGGAGTATGATTGTGTGCGTGTATTATCAAGATGACAAGAATCCCTTCAGTCCGTGACTCAGAAGCTTTGAGCAGCAGTTCTTCTGTGTGGGAAGGAGCACAGCAGTGCTGTGCATGCATGCAGGTGTTTAGCCCATTGGGAGGATGAGGCCAGGCGGCTCCCACCCACAGGAGGCTCTCTGCAATGGCCTGGAGTGTTCACATCCTGCAGATCGCAGGCAGGCAGCTTTGTGACCATCTTGCTGTCCTTCAGATAACCGAAAAGTGACAGCAGTACTCTTACATTGTGAAAAAATAAAACAAAACAAAACATGAAAAACATAGAAATATGGATTGAAAGGAGAAAGCCACAGACCTCTGTGGATCCCAGAGGTGATCCCTGTTACACATGTGTGCCTTTTTAACCTTTTTAATGTATTCGCACATACACACATACACACACACATGGTCCTGTGACAGAGATTATTCTACTTTTTTATTTACAAGACTTTAAAAAGTTCTTAGTGCTTATAGCACTGCCCCATGTCTATCACATACTGATTATAATTCTAGGACCTGAAAAGATACAAAACTGTTTACAACTGATATCCTGTTGCTAGACATTTACGTAGCTTTTGTAGTTTATCACAAACAGTAATGCAAAGATCATCACTGATAGGGATTTTTAGGTATGAGAATTTCTCTTAAAGAGATACAGAAAGTGAAATAGGTAGTAAAGGATTTCGTACATTTAAAATTTTGATCACTCTGACCAAAATCTTCCAAAAAGGTCAAAACTGCTCTGCTGTTTTTTCTAAAGGTGTCCCTGTACATTTGGCAATACTGAATATTGTTAATCATTTAACATATTTGCCAATTTATTGGGCCAAAAATTACTCTTCATGTTCTTTTTCTTTGCCTTTCTCTTGTTGCTAGTATGAATGAAAATTTTCTTAGTGTCTGGAGACTAGTTAAGTTTCTGTATTCTGTTAATAGTCTGTTAATATCCTGTTTTAATTTTTCTGTAAGATTGTCTTTTCCAGGCTGGGGATTTAGCTCAGTGGTGTAAGCACCTGCCTGGCAAGTGCAAGGTCATGAGTTCGATCCCCGGTACCAAAAAAAAAAAAAAAAAAAAAAAAGATTGTCTTTTCCGCATTGATTTCAAGGAATCTTTTATTGCTCATACACATTGAGAACTTTCTTGTAATCTCATTATCTACCTTACTTGTGATGTCTTGAATGCAATCAAATGCTCATATCTGCTATCTCTTTCCTTACCTGATATCAAGATTTCTTGACACCTTCCTTTTAAATTATATCTACTCTTATGGCAATGCTTTTCAGAGTGATAATGTTTTAGATTTTCATGTGTCTAGAAGTAAACAGAGGACTCTGGAGGCCAAGGGGCAAAGTTTAAGCCACAACACAATGGCTGGCAGATTGGCCTGTGAGTTTTCAAACACTGATGCTAATTTCATCACTAATTGTAGGAAAATTCCAAATATGTGTCTGGGCCAGTCACAGACATGTAAGTGGCAGCAGGGAACCAGATAAGTGGATGCCATAAAGTCCTGTGCCACTGAAATATGGCCAGGCCCCTCTACTCCCTGCCTCATTTTAGAACAGTACCTTGGTGCACTAAGTCTTAGTTTATTTGTCTGTAAAATAGGACTAACTCCAACTTTGAAAGTTTCCTGTGAGAGCTATGTCTCTAGTACTTCAGCACATGCTAACTACTCCACAAATTTGTTTTTACTTACCATAACTAAAGGCCTCCTCCGACATGGAGTTCTTAACACAATTGGTATTGACAGCTGCACACTTCTTTCACTTCTGGGAATTTTATACAAAATATTGGAGGCAAATCTTGCTTAAGAATTTGAGGCAATTTCCTACTGATGTGTCTTGTGGGCCAAAAGGAAACAAGACACCTACACTGTTGCTCAAGGATGGAGAGTTCTCCAGGGTGGCCCACCCATTTTGCAGGGGAGGAGTCAGGGGTAATATTAGTACCTTCTGGAGGACTGTTCTCTGTCATGGGGAGTTCCTTGGTTCAGAGCTTTCACAGCTCCTGGACTCACTGACCCTTTTTTCTATGCATAGAGAATCCTCCTGCCTTTGTAACCATCCCTTTTCCCCCTCACTGCATCTAGAGTCCTTCACTTCTTAAAGCAACACAGCACTGGAGGTCGAGGCCCAACTCTGAAGCCAGACTACCTGTCCTTTAATCCCAGCCTATAATTCTTTGCTT
>PVLA01011746.1:0-50341 GCA_004027455.1 Hydrochoerus hydrochaeris
TGTATTTTTTTGTTACAGCTGCGTGTCTAGCTCCTTTTGGGTAACTCACATCTGCTCAAACTGTACTACTGGGTATTATTCCCTCAAAGCAAATGTCTGTTTGACTTCACATTCTAGACCCGGGATGGGGGTGGGGTCATATAATCTAATTTCCTAGAGATTCTCTGGATGTCTTCTGAATATTGGCCTCACACTGCTATTGTACATTTTTAAAAAAATAACTTAGAAAATAACTCTCTTAGGAATGTCTTTAGTTATGCATGAGGTCTTACAAAAAAAGCTTAAAGTGGGATGTTAGCATTTTACTAAGCAAAATATGCTTGTTTCTCTTCTCACAAAAGCCAAGCAGAAAACAAAGTGTTACTAACATTTTCTATTTATTCATTAATAAAAAGTGCATAGTACAAGCCCTTTATCCCAATCCAAGTACTCAGTAACAATAAACCCTGGATGGCACAGACATGATTTGTTTGGCATGAGTTTAACATTTAAAAACAGCAATTATACATGTAGTTCATCACATGACCACTTTTGCCTTTGTTAACAAAGTAATCATCAGACATGGTAACAAATACATATGATTTTTCATTTAGAAATATAGTAAGACTAACCCTAGTATTGCAACAACAAGATTTAACCATTAACTGTAAACACTCTTCAGCATTCCTTCTTTAGGTGGCTAGGTTGTGTCTTACACTAAGCCCGACTAATGCCAGCACATCATGTACTTATGTTGAGTGACAGACTTTCTCCAGAGTGAGGGACTTCCAAGGTTCCTTCAAAAATGTAAGATATTGGTAATTCCATCAGCACTATCACATCACATACCACAAAGACAGCAAAAATAAAAAGGGAATGAGCGCTACTCAAAATTACTCCTGAAAATCCCTGCCACTCATTGAATATCACCCCTGACCATTTGATAGTGCTTGACACATGATAAAAATCTTTTATGATAAACAGCTCCAATGTTCACCTTTTCCATATGGAAAGCAAAACAAAAATAAAACTACTATTATTTTGAATAAAATAACTTTCAATAGTCCAAAGACAAACATTTTTTTTTTTTTTGAGGGGGACTGGGCATTGAACCAGGGCCTTGTGCACACTAGGCAAGTGTTCTACCACTGGGTTGTATCTCCAGCATTTCTGGAATGTTTTGAGAACCCATTATGATAAAAATGTAAGCTTTATCTTTCTTTTACCCAGATAACTTGAAAAGGAGTACAGGATAGCTACAGTCCAAATGAATGTTTACGAGTTGAGTAATGATTTCAGAATGCACTCAAGACCACATGGAGAAGATTTAAGAATTAAATACAACACAAATTACTAGTTAGGTTAATAAGAACACTTTATGTGCACATACCATCTTGTAAACAATGCAGAAAAATTAAGCGAGCAAAAAAAACAAACCTGCTTACTTCACTAAGAACTTCTGTTGCTGATATAATAGAAGGTACATAAGGAAAGGTTGATGCATATTTTTTTATACATATTGAGTCTTGGTCCATTTTATTTTCCTTTTCTATCCTCTCTGGTCCCATCTTTTCTACCCTTAAATCCCTTTCCTATGTTTTCAATGAACCAACTCTGATTCACTGATCCTTTGCATTGTTTTATAAATCTCAATTTCATTAATTTCTGCTCTGGTGTTTATAATTCTTTGCTATTAGTTTTACTTATTAATTTTGGTATCGGGGATCAAATTCATGACCTCATGCTTGCCAGGCAGGTGCTTACACCACGAAACTAAATCCCCACCTTCCTATTACTTTTAGATATCAATTATTCTCGTCTCTGACCTTGAAATGCACCGTTATTAGTTTGAGATCACTTTTTTTTTTTTGGTTACCGGGGATTGAACTCACGACCTCATGCTTACCAGGCAAGCTCTTGAGCCACTGAGCTAAATCCCTGGTTAGAGATCGCCTCTCTTTATGTGAGCATTTACTGTTATAAACTGCCCTCTCAGAACTGCTTTCATTGTGCTCCACTGGTTTGGTACATTGTGCTTCCACTGTCACTTGATTCTAGGAAGTTTTTATATATGCCCCCATATATGATTATTCAATAATGCATTGCTTAATCACTATGTGTTTGTGTAGTTTTTGTGGTTTCTTTTGCTGATTTCTAACTTCATTATGATCTGATAGCATGCAGGGGATTATTTCAATTGTTTTGTATTTAAGCACGCTTTCTGGCCTAAGATATGTTTTATTTTGGAAAAAGTTTCATGTGCTGTTGAGAAAAATGTGTATCCTGTTGCTGGCACTGTGGATATGATAAGCCCATTTGTGCAGTGGTGTGCTTTAATGCTGATGTTTCTTTGTCTGGATGACCGAATTGTGAGAATGAGGTATTGAAGCGCTCCCACCCCCATGACTGTGCTGGTATCTGTCCTTTTAAGTCCAGTAAGGTTGTGTTGTGAAATTCAGTGCATAGATTTTACAACTGTTATCTCTTCCTGTACCAGTATGTAGTGGCCATCTGTGTCCCTTCTGATCCGTTCTGGCGTGAAGTCTGCTATGTGTGGAAGTAACATGCTCTGGCTGAATGGAGTATCATTTTCCATTCTTTCATGTTGAACCTATGAACTTCCTTTTGGAGGAGGTGTGCTGCCTTTTTTTTCCCTTTTGGTTTTTTTTTGAGACAGGGACTCGCCATGTAGTTCAGACTGGTCTTGAGCTCAGTTTGATGCCCAGGCTGGTCTCAAACTCACAACAATCTTCCTGCTTTGGCCTCCTGAGTGCTGGGTTTACAGGCGTGCACCACCAAACCCAGAGGCATTTTTAAAAATTTAATGTGCCAGTCTGTGTCTTTGGACTGGGGAGTTGAGAGACCACTGACCTTTGGTGTTATTATTCTAAGCTGTTTGTTGAATTTGTTGCATTTTTTTTTCTGGTGCTTCTCCCCGCCTTTTAACTACTCTCCTGCGTAGATGTATGCTTACATTTGGGTTCTTTGGTGCTGACAGCCTATCAATCTAAAGTTCCCTTAAATATGTTCTGCAATGCTGGGTTAGTGGTCATGTAAAGTCCTTACTTTTCTATCAATCCTAAAGGCTCATTTTGCAGTATACAAAAGCTGGGGCTGAGAATTTTTTCTCTCAGTGTTTTATAAAAGTTTGCTTCAAACTCTCCTAGCCTTTGAGATTTGTGCTAAGAAATGTGCAGTTATTCTGATGTGCTTACCTTTATAGGTTACTTGTTTTTCTCTAATAGCTTTTAGTATTCTCTCCTTCTGTTAAATTTCTGGAATTTCGATTATGATGTGTTATGAAAAGGTTCTTTCATGGTCATAGTGATTTGGGTTCTATAAAGCCTCTTGTACTTGAATATTGAACTAGATTTGGAAAAATACCTTATTGATTTCAGTGTATAAATTTTTTATACCCTTGAGTCATCTTCTAATTTTTCCTTTATTCCTCTAATTTGTAGGGGTTTTTTTTGTTTGCTAATGTAGCAGCTATTAGATCCAACTTGCACGGTGTCCTGTCTTTTTCAGGGTGTCCCTGAGTTTATGATGTTCTACATCCACTTTGCCTTCTGTTTCTCACACTGTCTATACACTGGTCAAGTCTGCCACCTGTGCTTTCCATGGGATTTTTCATATCACTCATCTATGCTGCTTTCTACTCATACTAATTATTTTCCAAAGTGGTCATTCACGTACGGTATTTTACTGCTTACCTCAATTAGTTTATTGGTGGTTTTTTCTTTAAGCTTGTTGAATTTTATTGATAAAAGTCTCTCTTTAAATCCTCTTTAAGCTCCCTAAACATCCTATGCGTTTGCTTATGCTTCTTTTTTTTATCTCTTTAAATATTTAGACCATTTGTTTTTGAGTTCTTTGCCTATAGCTTCCTCTGCTTCAGTGTCTGAGATCAGATTTTGGGGAGCTAGGAGTTTTGGAAGCACCTTGTTGCCTTGCTTTCTCATCTTTTTACTGTTTTTGCAGTTAGGGTGGATAAACTCCGCACTACTGTGGAGCTGTTAGGTTCAATCTCCTGTGACATGTCCTTAGGAATGTTTTGGGGTTTTTGCCCCTCTTGGATCTACTCAGCATATTTGAAGGTCTTCTTAGTGTCCAACCTTCAGCACCACTCAAGAGAGGAGAAAGTGAGCAGCAGTAATGTTGATGACTTAGGCAAACCAGCTATGTATTGGCATACAGTGAAAGCCAATTAAAAGCAACAACTGAAAAAAAAAAAGCAACTATGCTACCATTAATAGAAAAGAATTCAGAAATAGTAGCATAGTCAACCAAATAGCTAAAAATTAATAAGGCTTAAGAGTAATAGTAAAAATGGAGAGAATGAGCAAAGGATGAAATAAGTAAAATTTGAAAAAGGAAGAAGAAAAGTGGGATTAAAAACTCCAGTTAAAGTTACAGTTCCTTTGTGTACCTAGGCAAGTGGTTCTTCCCAGGGCCTGTGGCACTGAAATCCACCAGGTCCGGACGGGAAGAGCACGTCAGGCTGGGACCTATCTGGTCTGCATGCCTGCTTCTCAAGTGTGAATGCTAAGTACTGCCCTCCTCTCCCACCAGGCAGGCTGAGGCCCTCGGTGCTGTCCCTCAGGCTTGCGTCCACTCCAAGGCTCCCAAGGGCTGTACCCTTGTGGGATCCCAAAGCTCTGCAGTCTCTGGCTCTGGTGTGATGCCTCTGTTGCTCCAGATTCCCTGTCCATACAATCCCGGATGTCACCTGTCCAAGCTGAGGCGAATCCCTGACCACATCCACAGGTAGGCAAAGCAAAGAGCCTCCAAGCTGTGCTGGAAGCAGGCAGCCAAGCATCCCCTGGACGCACCATCCATGTTTTCAGCCCTGCCTTCCAAACTGCTCTGCTGGCCAGCTCCTCTCCACGGAGGGCAGGACTGTGCTATCCTTCTCAGGATATCTACAACCAGTCCTGCCGGCCTCGTGGCTGTTTTTCACCAAGTCAGCCCTGAAGTAGAGTCACTCAGTGACTTCTGATTCCTGCAGTAGCTTTGTCTTAAGCCATAAGCCTGCCCCCAAATGGCTTCTACTGGCAGTGCGGAGGACAGCAGCTGGGCAAGGACTGTCTTCACCAGCCCTGGCTGTGTATGCTGCTGACATCCTGGGCACACTTCTGCAGCCAAGGCTGTGGGGTCTGCTGTTTCTCCTGGGGGCTGCCCACGACCCCTCCGGACAGACCTGGGTTTGCAGAGACAGGTCCTCCTCTGGGAGCTGGCGCTAGCATCCCAGACTGCTGCTTTCTTTTGTCTGTGTTGTCTTCAGTTTCTCTATACTTTCTAGTTTTCCTGGAGCTCTACTTCTTTTTTCCCTAAGTTGTTATTTTCGAGGTGTCTTGATTTTAGAGTCAGAGACGCTACATTGTGCAATGATTTTTTGAAGTTAATATATTTAGATGTAATGTCAATTAATAAACTAGGAACGAGAACCGAAATTTTCAGGCCTCTACTCTTAAATATTCTGTATTCATATTTCAGTCACTTCTTTAAACAAAGCCAATTCTGTGATTTGTTATCTACAGATTCTATAAATCAGAGTACAGCAGTATCTCTACCTGGCACTGGCTTTGTAGCAGGTTAGAGAAAAGACTGGAAATATGGACAACTGGGCAAAATCCATTGGGTAAAGGCAAGAAAAGGATAGCTAGAGGGATTTGGCTGCATAATACACCTCTCCAGCCCCTTCTGCTTAAACACCTGCCCAGCTAGAGAGCTGGGAAGGCAGCCAGCAGGCCACAGCAAGAGGAGGAATCTTTACTCTGTGGTGTCCATTTAGCCAAATTTAAACTATCTGTGCAATGCTACCTTTTCATTAGCACAAGTAATATAGATTCAGTTATATTATTTCAGGAAGTTGAACACAAAGCCAAGATAAAATGTACACAAAAGAATTCAAGCAGTCAGTAGTGGATTATGTAATCAAATAATGCCCTTACAATGCTTCTGGCCTATAATACAGTCATAATAAAGGGGAAAAGTAAAAGTGTCACACAATTGTATCAGACTAACCAGTATAATAATACAGATAAGTTTATTGATTCACAGAAATAATCTCTCAGTTCTATACTGTACAGAGAAAAGCTAGAGTGACCTATGGGAGAAATCCTTACACTGATAGGAAAATATCTTCTAGTCCCCATAAATCAACTGGAATCACTTGCTAGGGAAAAATTCCAAAACCATATGGGTCATGTGGACACTTAAAAATGCTTTGTTTGAACTGAGCATAGCAATGAACACTTTTCCTTTTTATATACCTCAAAATCTCACATTAATATTCCTTTCCACCCCAATTCATCCCTTTACAAGCAGGAATGAGGTTAAGGGGTAAGAAGGTTCTTGATTGTTTCTTATTTTCCTCATTTTCCCTTGAAATAAACTAAGACTTCATTTAAGAAATTTTAAAGTCATAAGGAGAACAAAAAACTTGAATTTTTTCTTTAAATAAAAGAGTGAATAATATGCATTCAAATGTCAGTAACCCAACAGGTCCCATGCAGATATGAGATAGCTTCATTTTAACAGGGGAATGTTAGAAAAGAAGCTTCCTGAGAGGCACTCATTTTAACAATAAATTATAGCTTAAGTTATTACTGAATAGATTCTACCTGGCAAAGACAGAAATCATGAACTTTCCCCCGCTCTTCATGAACCATGTAAAGCTAGTGTACAGTGGCTTACAAATGTTACATAATGGACTGTTAATCATCTACCATACTGATCAACTGTGTTTATTTAAAGTATTCTTAACATTAGACATTTTAATGGGCATAAAAAAATCAGTAAGCCATTTCACTGCTCTCCTCTTACTGTAGCCATATAAACCAACTGTAATGAGTAATACAGATTTCATCTATAATTTGTAAAATATTCTAAGAGGCGTCATAGACAAGAACTAGAGAAAACTGCTGCCCACAAATAAACTAGAAGGTAAATGTAAATACAACTGTGGTTCTCATTTTCTTTCATACAGTCCCAGATAATCCCAAATAACTTTATAAATACCTTATGAAAAAAATTTTTTTAAAATCTATCAAAACTATTTAAAATATTAAAATGCAGAAATCTCAAATTTCCTTCAATCAGGCCAAAAATCACCACAAAATTAATGATCATAGTTACAAACAGAATGAGTGGAATGTTTAAGTTGAGGACAACCAAAAAAGCCCCATATAACTTTTTTTTAATATAATCATTTACTCAAACATACTGTAAATAGGAATGGTGATAGCACAGGAAGCAAAAATAAGTTTGCAAGTGAAGTTTCTAGAAGCTCATGGAAACGATACCATCCCATGTTGCAGACGCCAAAGGAAAACTCTTCTAGTGGGTTAAGATCATCACTCCAGTCATCTCCGTTCATTTGGTCGTCAAGGTGTTAGCTATTTTCGCTTCCCATATCACAAAGTTAGTCCACAGGAGGAGCTGGTGGATCCTGTCCCTGGAGTTAAACAGAAATAAGCATGAACGTAATCACTATTTGCTGCAAGCATGTACTAATACAAATAGAAATTTAAAAAGAAATTCTTTAAGTGACTTCTTCAATCCCAATCTAACATATATAACAAGAACTGAGCAGCGATGCCCCAATCCTCCAACTCAAACTATGTGTTTATTTGGATTTTTCATACATTTTTACACATAGGAACACTGGGTTAACGATGGTTCTGCTATTTGTCTCACACTTCCCTGGAGCATGCGGAAAGGGATTTTTTTTTTTGGAAAGGGATATTGTAACAGAGGGTGATTTTCTTCCACTTAAAGGAGTGATCTTTCCCCTGGTTGAAGTGATTGGGTGAAGCCAGGGCCTTTTGTTTCTCACAGAATGTCCACGAGGACATGTGTGGTGGGAGCTGCCTCTGGAAGGCATTCTACAACTGTGAGGGGCGCAAACCTGACAATGAAACTAGTGATAAGAAGAGAGAAACCTAGTCTCTAATGACATTTAAACTTTCTAAACTGAAGCCTATGATCCCAGCACTGGGAGACTGAGGCAGGAGGATCACAATGAGTTCAAGGCCAATTTGGATTATGTAGTGGGCCTCTGTCTTGAAAAAACAAAAGAAAAGAAAACAAACAAAAAACACAAAATGAAATTTTTTTTTTGGTACTGGGGATCAAATTTACAACCTAGAGCTTGCCAGGCCGGCGCTTATGCTGCTGAGCTAAATCCCCGGCCCCACAAAATGAAATTTTTAAGCACTGAATCTACTTGTGCGGGTTTTAAAAAAATGTGTAAACTAATAAAGCAACTTATATAAACTACTTTAAATTGGTTTTCGTCGCTTGCAATAGAAAGTATGTGAACTGAAAATATCAGATCTTCGGGATATTTGAGATGATTTAATTTACTTACACTGATATGATTTGTTAGGGCTCAGTTGAGGGCGATCAATATTTCTACTTGGAATTAGATTGTGTTTTTCTTGCTTAGTCCAGGGCAAAGGGACTACTATTTCTAGAACCTCTGCAAACAGTGAACTGTAGTCTGAGGGTGTGTCACTTCTAATTACTTCTAGGTCTGATTATTAAGTTGGAATTGTTAAGCTGCACACATTGAGGAAACTGCTCTTTGACATGAAAATAATAAAGCTGTTTACACTGTAAGAAAAAAGGGTAAGGAAGAAATACTTCATCAAGACTATATGCATTCTGTTTTATGAACACTCCTTTCTTTTAAAGAAAGCCAAAAGTAAATTTAAGCATTTTCTATGTGCTAATAATGTCTTCTTTCACAATTAAAGTCACCATGAAACATTATCTAAACAGCCCTTTTTTTCCCCTTGAGACAGGGTCTTGTTATGTAATTCAGGCTGGCCTCTAACTGATGGCACTCTTATTGCCTCAGCCTCCCAAGTGCTGCGATTATAGGTATGTGCCACCACACTCAGCTAGTATATTGTATACCTTATTTATATAATACTGTAATTTCTGCAGATCATACTGTACAATACTGTAGTTTTATATTTTATTGTATAGTACAGTACTGCACATAAGAGTTATGCCAATAAAAGCAAAGTCATCAAGTTGGAGTTTCCTTTGAACATTTTTTATTGTGAATATCATACATACTATATACAATTCCTCATTTAGCATTCACTGACCAAGGCACAAAAATGGAACTCAGTCATTAAATGAGGAACATTTGTATATATTAAAAAGCTTCTGTATAGCAAAGTAAACAACCAACAACCTAAAGAATATGAAAAAATTTTTGTAGCTATTCCTCAGAGGACTAACATCAAGAATATATAAAGAACTCAGCAGGGCATGGTGGCTCACACCTGTAATCCCAGCACTCGGGAGGCTGAGGCAGGAGGATCGTTGTGAGTTCAAGACCAGCCTGGTCTACAAAGTGAGCTCAAGGCCAGCCTGAACTGCATAGCGAGGCCCTGTCTCAAAAAGACAAAAAAAAAAAAAAAAAAAAAAAAAAAAAAAAAAAAAAAAAAAAAAAAAAAAGAATATATAAAGAACTCAAAAAAAGTAGATCACCCAGAAAAGACCTAATCAGCCAGCTATGGTGGTGTACACCTGTAATCCCAGCAATTGGGAGGCTGTGCAGGAGGATCATTGTGAGTTCAAAACCAGCTTGGGTTACAAAGTGAGCTCAAGGCCAGCCTGAACTGCAGAGCAAGACCCTGTCAAAAGACAACAATGACAACAACACAAACACCTAATCAAAAAAATGGGTAACTGAAATGAAAAGAATTTGAAATGAAAAATTCAAAAGAAAACGAAATGAATTTCTCAGAAGAAGTAAAAATGGCCAATAAATACATGAAAAAATGTGTACCATTTCTGGCCATTAGAGAAATGCAAATTGAAACTATACCGAGATTCCACCCTCTCCAGAAAGAATGACTATTATTTATAACTCAAAAATAACAAATGCTGGTGAGGGGGTGGGGAAAAAGAATGCTTCTACATTGTTGTTAGGACATAAACTAGTAAAATTACTATGGAAATCAGTGTGCAAATTCCTCAAACTTCCTGAAACTGGAAGTCCATTTGAACACCTATTCTCCTTCTAGGTATCTTCCCAAAAGAGTGAAAGCCACCCTATCACAGCGATACATGCATAACTACGATAATAGCAGGACAATTCCTAATAGTTAAATCTTGTACTAGTTAAATCTTGTAATCATTAAAGCCTATGTACGTATGGTCAACAGAGGAATGAAAGAAAAGTGGTATTTACACACAGTGGAGCACGCACCACTCTGTCACAAAGGGCAATATGCAGTACGTGAGTCATCTGCAGGAAAGTGATGCACCTTGAGACCATAATGCTAAGTGAAATAAATCGGCCATGTGAGCTTAAATATCACACAGGAAACAGAGATACAGATCTTTTGCAAATGGAATGGGACCAGAAGATGAAGGGAGGGTGGGGAGGGTGGGGAGGGGAGGGGATGTAAAAAGCATTAAGCTGCATTGCGCACACACACCAAGTCCCCACCAGCAATCACTATGTGCGGCAAATATATGCTCATACATTTTTAAAATTAAAAAAAAAAAGAAATGGAAAATCAATGTGAGAGAAATTAGGATGGGAAAATAAGAGGAAAGCAGAATTTAACCTGCTAGGCTTAGTCTTTATGTGTATTGCATTTAAAAGCTCAGCTTTTGGAAAGGTTAAGACACTGAACTGAATCTTCCAGGGCGCTTGATGGGTGGAAAGAAGGCAAGGGCCCCGCCGGCAGTGGGCCGGCGAGCCAGTAGAGAACGGGGGCTCCAATTGTGTTACAAACTGGATCTTCACTCATGTTTCTTGTGAGTAGAGACTAGGATTCACTGTTAAATTACTGAACTACTCGTCCATGCCATTATCTATGGTTACCTGCAAGCTTTACCAGGACTACACAGGAAGAACTCATTGCATGACTTAAGCCTTCCTCTTGCTAATTAATTAATGATTCCCTCTTGCTAATTTAGATACTATATTTCAGTCAAAATAAGCTCCCCCCTCCCAGGCCACAAAAACATACCTACTCCTGACAGTCACAACCCACAGCACTTACATTATGAGGGCTGCTTGGCTTTCCTGGAAGGTTGGATCCTCTTAGATTAGGAGGTCTCAGAAGAAACAAGATCACTGCAATAACCATCCAGGCCATCAAAATCATAGTAATACTGATGCCACTGTCACCGGAGGGTCCTGGTACTAAACACAAACAAAAAATGTACTGTAGTCAAACTGTATCCTGATTATAATACTGTTAGATAAATGTAAAAATTTCTTGAATGACCAGTGATGTGGAACATTGTTTCATATATTTATTTGCCACTTGTATTTCTTCATCTGAAAAGTGCCTATTCCTCTCAGATGCCCATTTTTGGATTGGGTCTTTAAATCTGGGGGTCTGATTTTTTTTTTTTAGTTCTTTATATGTTCTGGATAGAAGTCCTTTGATTCCTTTTGACATGCAAAAGCTTTTCAATAAAATGAGATCCCAGTTGTTGATTCTTTGAAGTACTTCCTGTGCAGTTTGTGTTTTGTTCATGAACTCTTTGCCCACTCCTATGTCTTCAAGATTTCTACCTAGCCTGTCTTCCAATAGATTTAGTGTTTCTATATTAATACATGTATTAATACTATGTATATTAATACATACCCATCTGTGATCCATTTTGTTTAGTGCATGGTGATAGACATGGCTCTAGTTTTACTCTTCAGCATGTGGAAAGCCACTTTTTCCAGCCCCATTTATTAAAAAGGCTATCTTTCTCCCAGTGGCCCCTTTGTCAAAGATAAGGTGGCTGAGTGTGTCTGTAGTTGTTTCTGCATCTTCTAATCTGTTCCACTGATCCTCAGGTCTGTTTTTTGTTGTTGTTGTTGCTGGTACCATGCTGATTTTATCACAGTAACTTTGTAGTATAATTTCAAGTCAGGGATTGTGATGCAGTCTACCTCGCCTTTGTTGTCCAGGATTGCCTCTGCATTTCTAGTGACCTTGAATATTTAATCCTCCTATCACAGCCTCCCAAGTAGCAAGCACTGCAGGCATGTAACATCACTGCCAGCACAACTAAATTAAAACTCTGCCTCACTGGTTCAAACACTCAACTATTTATGTCCATAGTTCTGTGTTTTTTTTATATGCCAACAGTTCTTAAATTGGGGAGTGCACTAAAGTCAAGTGGGAGCCCTTTAAAAATGCAGAAATCCAACTTGTACCTCACATACTCTCGATGCTCCACACTACAATCCTGAGCATCCCACTGCGCTTCCCCACCCTCTACCAAACTAGATCTCTGTTCATCCAGCTGCGCAGACTGAGAATGAAAGAGAACACCTCTGGTGTCCCTTCATGGTCCCTGTTTAACCCATCATGAGATTTCTGTCCATTCTGCCTCCTAAATATCACTCCAGTCAGCCCACTTTTAGCTGGCTTCCCCCAACCAGCGAAACCATCATGGCCTCTTGTCCAGTGGACTACAAAGGCCTCTGATCACACCCCCTCATAGCTGGTATCTCCTCAGCCCTCTGTACTATTGCCAGAGTTATGTCTGTTTCCGGGAGATATATATTTTATTTTATTTTGTTTTTATTTTACTTTATTTCACTTCACTTTATTTGAGACACGGTCTCAGCACAGGCTGACCTCCAACTTGTGGTGATCCTCCTGCCTCAGGCTCTGGGTGTGTACTGGGACTAGAGATGTATCTCACCACACTTGACTCAAGAGTTCTGGCTTGTTTTTGGGGATTTTTTTTTTTTTTTTTGAGACAGGGTCTCACTATGTAGTCCAGGCTGGCCTCGAACTCACAGTGATCCTCCTGCCTCAGCTTTCCAAAGTGCTGGGATCAGAGGTGTGCACCACCATTCTCAGTAGTTATGCTTTTTAAAAAAGTAAATACTATTATTTTTATTATTAAAAACAGCTGAGACCTGATTGGTCACTGTGAACTAGGCATTATCTCTTCATTCTTTAAATAATGTTACTATATAATAGTTTCTACTGCATCTTCATTTTATAGCTGAAGAAACTGGGAACGAAGGGTCTAAAACCCAATGTCACAGAGCAGTATATGGCAAAGATGGGATTAAAATACCTGGCTGGGCATGGTGGTGCATTCCTGGAGGGAGAGGCCAACCTAGACTACTTAATAGGTTCAAAGCCTGTTCTGAACTACATAGTGAGATCCTGTCTCAAACACCCCTTCCCCTCAAAGGATTCAAGTAGTCACATTTTTTGTTGTTGGGGTGGTTCTTTGTTTTTGGAGACAAGGTCTGATTACGTATAGTCCAGGCTATCCTTGAACTTGTGATATTCTTGCCTCAGCCACTTTAGTGCTGAGGTTATAGTCTCATTTTGAAGTCTATGCTCTTAACTCGTTGGTACATTATACCTCTAATAATAGCACATAGTGAGACACACTCCTGAGAGTAAAATCAAGAAAGACAGGCTTAAAAAGGATTTTTGTAAACAAGCATATAACTAGCTAGGTAAAACTAAATTATTTCAGATTAGTTAAAGGATGAAGCTATGTTTGAAATATATTATCACTTCTTTTTTTCTTGTCTTTTTGAGACAGGTGTCACTATGCAATTCAGGCTGGCCTTGAGCTCATTTTGTAGCCTACACTAGTCTTGAACTTGCAACAATCCTCTTGTTTCAGCCTTCTGAATGCTGCTAGGATTACAGG
The DNA here is from genome assembly GCA_004027455.1 of Hydrochoerus hydrochaeris. Taxonomy (NCBI): domain Eukaryota; kingdom Metazoa; phylum Chordata; class Mammalia; order Rodentia; family Hydrochaeridae; genus Hydrochoerus; species Hydrochoerus hydrochaeris. The sequence goes on from PVLA01011746.1 coordinate 13,648, forward strand.
TGTGCGTCACCATGCCTGGCTATATTATCACTTCTTATAGTGCCCCCATCAGAAACAAAATGCTAAATTATTTGTGCAGATTAGATGTCTAACCAAAAACCAATTCTTACATCTTTCAATGTAGAGAGCTATCTTTTTTTTCTTACAAGTAAAAAGAAGAACTGAGAAAAAAAAGATTCTGCAGTTTTAGAGAACTCAACCTCAGATTATAAATTCACAAATACTTTTTTTCTGCACAGTGTCCCTTTCCAAAGCGTGCCCCTTTTAAGACTCTCTTCCGCGCATGCTGCTCTAACAGCTCTCCACCAAGCTGCCTGTCACAGCACTGCAGTCAGCAGGCCCTGGCTCCATCCTGTTCTGACCTCCTCCTAACTTCACTGCCTGCTTACCCAGCCTGGCTGTGTACTCTGCATGGGCACCCAGAGCACACAAGGTGGTGAAGCCTCCCTGTGGCCAGCCAGCTTGCTAGTCACCAACCAACCCCTCACTCAGCATGTCCCATCCTGCTCCCTCTTCTGGGCCAGCCATGCCTCTGGCAGCTCTACAGCTGCATCGTGGCACTTTAGGAGAGATGTCTGGGCGCAACCTCTCCTAACCAGCTCACTCACTTTCTAGGAATGTAAGCCATCCCGCACTGTTTGAGTGCAGCACCACCCGTGATATAATCTTTGCACCTGCAATATCTTTGTCTCAAAATAGAAATGGTGCCACCAACTCTGGCTAGTATATAATGGCACTGTGTGATAGAACAGCATGGTGCCAGAAGAAACTGCCCCAGTCTTGGTGCTGAGCTGCTTTTGTGGTGTGGATTGGTCCAGGCTTCCGCATTCTGGGCAGTGCTCTACCACTATGTGACACCTCTGCTGACATCTGCTTTTCTTTTCTTTGAGACAGGGTCTCAATCTGTAGTCCAGGTTGGCCCTGAACTCACTATATAGCCTAGGCTGGCCTCAAACTTGTGCTTATTCCTCCTATCAGCCTCCTGAGTGCATGTGCTACCACACCCACCTGCTTTTGTTTTGAAAATGGAAAGAAGAGGAAGAACAGTGTGTGAAAGGAAGTGGGGCGTGTGTGTATGTATGTGTATACACACACACATATATAGTTTGTACATAAACAAAAAGTTCTGGCAAGGTAGAGGAAGAAAGCTGCTAGCTCCCAGAGAACGCACAAGTTGCTGAAGACTAGCAGTAAGGAAAGCCAGCTTTCCACTGGACACTGGACACATTCTGCTTTTTTTTTTTTTTTTTTTTTTTGTGCTTTTGAGACAGAGTCTTGTTATGTAGGCCTTGAACTCACTATGTGGCCCAGGTTGGCTTCAAACTCATAGCGATCCTCTTGTCCCAGCCTCCCCAGCGCTAGAATTACAGACATGTGCCATCACATCAGGTCACGAACCACATTCTTGATTTTTGAACCATATGTACAAAAATGAAGTAAACTGAATTAATGAGACAATATTCTGAGGATGAAGACACTGAGCACTTCAACTGACTTTTGCCTCTTCAAACATTTAGGAGCGGGGTGTGAACAGAGCCACTCCAGGTTCTGTGCCAACCTCTGCCCTAAGTCAGACTGGGAAACCAGCAGCCAGCCTGGGGAAAGGCACTGCTCCAACTCCCCAATGGTATAGCAAGGAGAAAATACAAAGGGCAGCCAGAAGAGACAGGTGAATGGACTTCCTGACAATCTGGCCATTGTGTGTACTGGGAGAACCTTCTGGCACTGAGAGGCATTAAAATCACAAGTCATAGGACTTAACTACACTCTCTAGCCTGGAAAGGTATCTAATCATAAAACCATACAGGGACTTTGGATGCTGCTTCACTGTTTGTTCTGCGTAATGGAAGCATTAAATTATGGTTATAAGCAAATATGAGCAGAACTGATGGTCGGTGATGTTATACTGAAGCTGTTAGCTGAACACCAGGAAGGAGGACACGCAGAGAGGGTACCCCTGAGAGCTGCAGCGCCCTGGATTCTCACTGCAAACTACCCCAGGATTTCCAGGGGGAAAAGCAACACAGCAGCCTTAAAAGTGGACACATGTACCTGGGGCTCCACTGCTGTCAATTCTGGTCAAATCACGTTACCCGCAGCTCAGTTCAGTTTTCAACCTGATTAGTCCAAAATTCATGTTAACCACAGAGCTGGTCACTGTACAACATCTGAAATGCAGTCTTTAAAAAAACAAAAAAAAGTTTTCTATTTAAAAAAAATTTTTTTTGTACCTGGGATTGAACTCATGACCTTGCTCATGCTTGCAAAGCAGGCACTTATGCCGCTGAGCTAAAATCCCCAGCCCTATTTTTAAGTTCTTTGTGTTTCTTTACTTTGTTTTTGCAGTGTTGGGGATAGAAAAGCACTTTGCCATCTGTGCTATACTCGCAGACTGAAATGCAGCCTTTTGGAAGAGGAAGTGGACTTGTTCTATACACTTTTCTGGAGAGCACGTAAGGGCGATGCCACAGCCAAAGTGGGATTTAGCTCAATATGGGGTGGAATCATGTAACAACTATTTGCTAACTTTGGACCTCCTACCATCGAACAAGCTTCCTAGTCACTTAAACCAACTTGAACACAGGCACACACAACAGCAGGGACAAAGGGTACAAATGCAAGTGGACCTTGACCTCCGACAAGCTCCAAGTCTGAAAGGCAGCCATCACCAGTCACTCCGCATCTCAGCTGAGCCTTGAAGATGACCAGGTGTCAGCAAGCCCGAGCTTGGTGGAGAAGGACTGGGGAGGTGATGGGGAAGAGGAGCAAAGGCTGAGAGTCCTGCTGCACATTGGGAATGCCATGAGCACATGGAGCAGATGTGACAAGTGGTGGAAGTGACACTGGACTAGGAAAACTCTTAAATGTCATGTCAGGCCAGGCGTATTGGTGCATGCTAGTAAGGTAGTCCCAGCACTTGGGAGGTGGAGGCAGGAGGATTTCTGTGAGTTTGAGGCAAACCTGTGCTACACAGAGAGTTCAAGGCCAATCTGCACTACATATTTAGACCTTGCCTCAAAACAACAAAACAAACAAAATCCCCCCAAAATCAGAACTGCCTGAACAGATGATGGGGAAGGAGGTGGTGTTGAAGGCTTTACCTGGATGGATGTCATACTCTGGTTTGAACTGCACAAACATGATAGGTGCCACTGTTGAGGGAAGTGAATTTAGAAGCTAGACCAAGTAAGATTCTACAGGTATGGCTAAGCAGCAGATGGGGAGGACATCATTACAGAATCACCAGCAGAAGTAGAGATGGATGGAATAGATGTTAAAAATACAAAATCTAAAAGATTTGAGCAAGAGTCAGTGGAGATCTCCATAGCTCCTTAATGCAGACATGCTATTCTACCATGTTCATGTCATGTTCTATGGGGGCAGCCAGGGTTTAAATTCAGTATATTGGACTTTAGGGAAACATAGGCTGAATGAAAAGCATCCCTTTCTTTGTTTCAAAGGTTTTATTAAAAAAGAAAAAAAGAGCCAGGCATGGTGGTGAATGCCCGTGATCCCAGAACTTAGAAGACTTAGGCAGAAAGACTGCCACAAGTCTGACACCATCCTGGACTATATGGTGAGTTTAAGGCCAGCTGGAACTACATAGTGAGACCCTATCTAAAAAAAAAAAAAATCTAGCTGGGTGTGGTGGTGCACACAGGAGGCTAAGGCAGGAGGATCTTGTGAGTTGGAGGCCAGCCTAGGTTACAAAGTGAGCTCAAGGCCAGTCTAAACTGCATAGTGAGACTGTCTCAAAACACAAAAACAAACAAATAACTAAATAAGTTATAAGAAAGAGAGAGGGAGGGAGGAACAAAGAAACGTAGGTAGGTAGGTAGGTGGGCTGGGAATGCAGCTCACTGGCAGAGCAGAGGATCCTCTGTTCAATCTCCAAAATCAGCCAAAAACAAACAAAATTCCCTCTTCCCAAAAAAGAAAAAAGTAAATGAAAAATAAGTGTGAATATCATTAACATCTCTTCCAACTTTAAGATTTTATGAAAAAAGCTGGGCATGGTGGTATACACCTGTAAATCCCAGCACTCTAAGAGAGTAAGGCAGTATGATCACAAGTTTAAGCTTAGTCTGGATAATCCAGCTACTTAGCAAGATTTTGTCTCACAATAATTAATTTAAAAAGAAAGATTCTGTGAAAAGAAATGGGTGTGTGGTTCAGTGGTGAAGTGCTTGCTTAGCATGAACAAGGCCCTGGGCTTAATCCCCAGAAAAAAAATTTTTTTAATGAAACCCTAAAAGTGCATTTCACATGTACACCACTGTGGATATTTTTGTTTGTTGTGCTAGTTGGAGACAGGGTCTTGTTATGTACAGGAGGTTGGCCTGAGATCCTCCTGTCTCAGCTGCTCAGACTGCTGGGAAAACAGCCCTGTGCCACCCCTGGCTCACTGCAGAGATTCATATGGTTAAAGATTATATTCTGCAAATTAATACTGATCTTTTCAATATTTGTTTCAATATTTACATTGTTTAAAAACATTAAAATTGTTATTAAAATTTCTAAGCTTTAAGAACTTTTTTTTTTTTTTTTTTTTTGTGGTACTGGGGATCAAACTCATGACCTTACACTTGCCAGGCAGATGCTTATGCCACTGAGCTAAATCCCCAGCCCTAGCTTTAAGAACTTTAATACAGATTAAGCTAGTTTTCTGGGTATTGCAAATAATGTTCTAATAAACAGTAAGTCAGACTTTAGTAGATGGGATAGTGATGTATGTCCTCAGATATTTGTTTTATTTTTAGACAGTGTCTCATTGTGTAGCCCAGGCTGGCCTTGAACTCACTATGTAGCCCAAGTTGGCCTCAAACTCTTGGTAATCCTTCTGCCTCAGTCTCTCAAGTGCTGGCATCACAGGCCTGTCACCACCATACCTTGCTAGACACTTGTTTTCTGCGGTGCTGGGACAGAACCAAGGGCCTTGTGTATTCCAGGCACACACTCCACTGCTGAGCCACAAGGCCAGCTCCTGCACTATACCTCTAATAGGCTGCTCTGAGACACAGAGATACTCTTCAGATGGTTGCTTCCCATAAAGAACAAATATGATAACAAGAAAATGTGGCCATTGCTACAAGGTGTGAGAGGCAGGAAGATATTAAAGCATGCAAGGTTTGGATGCACGATTTGAAAACAGATAGGAAATTATGCCCTAGTGCTAGAGATGCAGAAGATAATTGAAAAAGGATACAACTCAGTTCTGTGTATTTTTGCTTTCAAGGAGCTTACAACGGGGGCTGACACAGGATAAATATGTAAAATATATAGGTGCTGGGCCGGGGGTTTAGCTCAGTGGCATAAGTGCTTACCTGGCAAACGCGAGGTTGTGAGTTTGATCCCCGGCACCCCCCCCAAGGAGAAGAGGAAACAAAAATGGCTCCCCAAAGGAAGAGCTGCATTACTGTTAGGAGAAAGACTGCAAGAGGACAAGTTGGGAGGAGGCTCTGAGGAGCTTGGTTCTACAGATGTGGAGTCTGCAAAGCTGGGAGGCAGGGTTAGGCCAGGAGGACCGCAGGAGGTGGGGAGAATGAGCCAGGAGACCCGCTGCATGGGCGGTGGGAGCGGAAGGAAGGGTCAGGAGGAGGATGGGACAGGATTGCAGCAGGAGAGCCCCTGCCTATCAGTGCAAGGCCCTGAGTCTAAAAAAAAAAAAACAGGTCAGAAGGACAGAAAAACACCAGAAAGAAGACAGGAGTTGCAAAGCTGGAATTAGAGGAAAATAAATGACAGATATAATTTAGGAAGAATTGATAAGACTGTCATTCTCACACTAACATTAAACCAATTCTCACATTAACATTATTTAGAAGCAGCACAAGGCAAAAAATTATGTGCTAAGTATTAGAAACATCAAGGGTAGAGATTTAATGAAAGAAATAATCAACACAAAAGTCCTAGAGACTTATCAAAGGGAGTATAAATATTGGGTGCCATTAGTAATCACACAACCAAGATAAAATTACAATCTTAAAAACCCAAATCAGCTGGGCATGGTAGCATATGCCTGTCATCCCAACACTAAGGAGGCCAAGGGAGGAAGGTCACTGTTAGTTTGAGGCCAGCCTGGGAAACATAATGAGTTTATAAACTGAAATACATAGCGACCCTGTCTCAAAAACAAACAAACAAAAAAACAGAACCTAAACCATATTTAATACCCAGTGCTAAAGCCTATATGAGATTCTATAAGTAAGAACACACATTTCTCCAACATCTACCTGTTGGCCTCTGTTTTAATAATTTTAAATCTATCCAGCAGTTGGTTCTATGAACAAATGACATTTCTCATATCACAATGAACACTGTTCCACAATGAAACACACACAAAAAGATATAGACATTATAAACAAAAGGCAGAAAAGAACAAAAACCAATTTAAAAAAACTCTGGACAGGAGAACAGGTCATACATTCATTTCAAGATTTATTTCAATTATTATGAAGCCTGAAATTCCCATAACTCTACAACATATGTCATTTAATTTTCAAAAATATTTGTTCTAGAGAAGCCATGCTGGGTCTGGGAAGAGCACAAGAAGAAGCCAATTTGCCTTTCCTGTGAGCCACGCAAACCATGCAGAGCCCAGGAAGAGAAGCCAGTTCACCCTTCCTGTGAGCCGACTGGTATGCCGGCTGAGAATCAAGAACTGCCTCTCCCACCCAAGCAACCAGCTGGAAGGACAGGCTGAGTTGATAGCAACTGAGGTACAAAAACAACTAAATGCTTGTATTGTTTGATTGACTTTGCAGGTCTCAGGGCCGTGGTCTGAGCATCTATTAGGAGAATAACAGTATGCAATATAACAAATATGGAGGATTTCTTTCTGTCTTGTTTTTGAAATCCATTATTGTTCTGCTTAGTTTTGTTCCAATTTACTGCTTTGTTTTATTCAGTTTTACTACTTTGACTGGTTTTACTGTTTTGTTTGATTTTACTATGCCTGAGGGTTTGGACAACTATTGTGAAGCTAACAAGAGATATTACGATAGCCATTGTTGATTGCCTATTATCCTGTTTTGAAGTTCTGTGCTGCTTTCCCTGTTTTGATCAGCTTTATTCTGTTTTATTTTATTGGATTTTATTCTCTCAAAAAATTGTTCTGGTTGAAAGGATTTTCACAAAGTGCTAAGGAACGTTAGAGGGTAAAATAACTTGTCAATATGGCTAACTTAATAATTAAGCTCTAGAGTTTAGCTTTTATATTTAAAGAAAAGAAGTGGCTTTCTCAAGAGTGGCTGCCTCAAGAGTCATAAATACCGCACACTTGTTTAAGGAATTCAAGGTTTTCAACTAGGAAAGCAGGTTTGACCTCTACCTGCTGAGGCAGATATCCAAGCTGCAGCCTAGATTGATGAATGTTACTGGAGAAGCACGACAGAGAAATAAGCAGGAAAGAACAACCTCTCTCTCTCTTTTTTTTTTTGGTAGTAGCGATTGAACTCACCACCTTGTGCTTGCCAGGCAGGTGCTTACACTGCTGAGCTAAATTCCTAGCCCCAGAACAACTACTCTTTGTCTGAACACATGAATTCTTACCTCTGTCGCCACAGGCACATTACCACTGGCTTTTTATATAGTATGTTACTGCCAGTGATGGACAAAATTCACTGTCCTAAGTAGCTCCTAGATCTTTGTTTTCATAGGATACTCAGTTCACACAGTAGTAAAAACAATAATGTAGTAAGGTGTCTCTTCACAATGGTAACTTACAGTGTTTTTAGTTTAAATCCGTAATAAAGGTGCACTCAGCCTTAGTGATGTTAAAGATAAGCAGGGCTGGGGATTTAGCTCAATGGCATAAGTGCCTGCCTGGTAAGCGCAAGGTTATGAGTTCAATCCCCAGTACCGCTAAATAAATAAATAAATAAATAAATAAATAAATAAATAAATAAATAAAATAAAGATAGGCAGTTAGCCTATATGTAAACATAATTTGTGACTATGTGTTTTCTCTTTCATAAGTAATCTGCTCTCACACTGTAGAATGCACTTTTTCCTTTTAGTTGACCCAAATTCATTCTTTTCCTACTTTTAATAAACATAGAACTTCATTATAAACAGACAAACAAACATAATTTGGGACTAGGGGGTGTACTCAATGCCAGAGTGCTTGCCTGTTAAGTACTCAGTCCTAGGTTTGAGCCCCAGCACCAAAAAACAAACAAACAAACAAAATCTTTTATTAAAAAAAAAAAAAGATAAAATGTAATTGAGCAATGTGTCATGTCTTTAAATAGTATGTAGGACACCTGAAAATATGTCATTCCAAAATATGTTCCTTTGTGCACCACTGGGGTTGAGCTCAGGGCTTCACATATGCTAGGCTTGGGCAAGTGTTCTCTACACTGAGCTATGTTAAAACTGTGTTTCACTTTGGACAAGGTCTTATGAAGGCCTTGAACTTATTAAGATCCTGCTGCCTTGACCTCCCCTGTAGGTGGGATAATATCCATGTACTACATACAGCACACAGCTCAAAATATGTCATTTTGACAAAAACTATTTTTTGGAAGGGGGAGGGTCTTTTTTTTTTTTTTGTACCAGGGATTGAACTCATGACCTAATGCTTGCCAGGGAGACGCTTATACCGCTGAGCTAAATCCCCAGCCCCTGGAGAGTCATTTTGAGACAGTTTCACTATGCATTTCAAGCTGGCCTTAAACTCACTATGTACCCCAAGGTAACCTCGAGCTCTTGGCAATCTTCCTGCCTCAGTCTCTGAGTGCTGGGATTGCAGGCATGCACCACTTCACCAGGCCTACAATCATTATTTTTGAGCTGAATGCAATCATGAAAAACCAAATGAAGCAAACTCTTCCTCAAACTCCTCGCTTTTCTGCGAGGCAGGATATAAGTGCTTCACCAGAAGCAGTTTCATACTCTTCTCAGCACAGAGCACACCAGGGGAATCTGAAACCACCCTGTCGCTGGAAGCCTAACTCCTCTTTTCCTCTAAGTCCTATCAGAGCTCCCACATTTACTGATCTTAATTGCAGACACTAAGGAGGATACGTCTGAGCTGCTGCTTTCGAGTAACAGGATAAATTAGAGTTATTTATTCATTTATTTATTTTTGAGACAGGGTCTCGTTGTGCAATTGAGGTTGGCCTTGAACTCACCACAATCCTGCCTCAGCCGCCTGAGTTCTGGGATATTATTTATTTTTAAATCTTCTTAAAAAGTCTATGTTTTGCCACCACACCTGGCTAGATTTATTTTTAATCTTTTTAAAAAGTCTATGTTTTGCAGTTCTGGGGATAGAACATAGGGCCTCATGCATGCCAGGCACAATGTGCACCACACACATTAAAGAGCTTGTTTGTTTTCCTCTCGTTGATTTGCTTTCTGTTACAGATGTCCTGGCTAAGAACCATGAAGATTGAGGAAAAAATTGTTTTTCTTTCCTGTCATGTGCATACAAAGAATATTTGTTGAAGTAGTGGTTATAGTAGCTAAAAATATCTCAGCAACCTAAGATTCCAACAAAAAGGGAATCATTAAACACTGGCGCATCCGCACAGTGAATTATTATTTAGTCAACACATGCTTTGGTTTCTGGTGGTGCTGGGAACGGAGTCCAGGGCTGTGTGTGCAGGGCAGGCAAGTCCTCTACCACTGAGCTATACCCCTAGCCCAGTAAATATTTTTAAGATACACAGATCTATTTATAATACAGTTGTGAAGAACAACCCAGAGTGAATCCATTTCTGTAAGTGTATATGAAACCTAGTTGTGGGCTGGGGCGTAGCTCAGTGGCAGAGCACATGCCCAGCATGCATGAGGCCCTACCTGCAAAAAATGTTTTTTAAAAAATTTTTTAAAAAAATAAATGTAATAGTGCCAAATGGCACCAGCCTGTCAATGTCATACTTTACTTATCTTTCTTTCTTTTCTCTTTTTTTTTTGAGCCAAGGTCTCAGCATATAGTTCAGGCTGGCCTGAAGGTAGGTCAGACTGGTGACTCTCCTGTCTTAGCCTTAGCCACAGTACTGGGATTTCAGGCACAGACTACCATGCCCAGCTCTCCTACTTCCCTTCTCACAATCTTAAGAGAACATAGTTAGGTTAGATTGGCTTAAATGCAAGTCTCTGAGTTTCTTCAAGGGATCCTTCAAGCTATTTCTCAGTATCATAAGAGTGGTTGTGTCACATAAGGAGCACCAACTACATTTACCGCATAGGATTCACCTTCCTGTTCCGATTCTAACCTAAACATCACCTCTGCCCATAAAACTGTGAAAAGAAACCCTCTTCACCACCCTACTCTCCTGTAGAGCCAAGGGAGTGAACTCCACAGCCCCCAGAACCTTTAAACTAGGAAAGAACAGCCCTCCCCCATCAAAAGTTCCTGAGCCACCAGTGAACATAGATGAGGGGGTGTAGCGGGGGGCACAGACAACACAACATGGGATGGATTTGCATCTGCTGTTCCAGTTAACCCACTGTGCCCTGCTACCAATATTCGCCAGGAAAATGGTCTGGGAGGGTGCACAGGTTATCTGTGGTTATTCTGCAGTATGCTGCGAGTTTTACTTTCTTATCTGTGATCTTATAATGTTCTTCAGTGACATGGTTTGTAAAACAAGTGAAAAGAAATTTAAATTTAAAAATGAAATATTGGGCCAGGCTATAGCTCAGCAGCACAAATGCCTGCATGGCAAGCACAAGGTCATAAGTTCACTCCCTGATACCAAAAGATAGGAAAGAAAGAAATATTTAAGTAGCAAATACATTACTGAGCGCCATTTCCTCTAATTCCTCTAACAGCCTCTAATTCTGTCCCCAAGGCCAAACCCACTGGCACCCTGCTGGTACTTACGTTCCTGAAGACATTCTGTGTCGGTGCAGTAGGACTGTGACTGCCGCAACTGCAGTGAAGAAGAAAGGGAAGTGAGCTATCAGATCTAAGCAAAAGTGCACAATAATTGTTCAAAAGACAGTGGGGAATGGTGGTGCATGCCTGTAATTGCAGCACTTGGGAGGCTGAGGCAGGAAGACTGCTGCAAGTTCTGGGTTACACCGTAGATTCAAGGCTAGCTTGAAATAAGGAATGAGACCGACCCTGTCTCAAAGGAAAAAAAAAAGAAAGATCATGGGTTGGTGGGGAGTGTAGTTCAGTGGTAGGGTACATAAGGCCCTAGATTGGATCTCAGTACAGGAAGAAGGAAGGAAGAAAAGTGAGGAAGGGAGGGATTTTCTTAGTAAGGGGATCAAACCCAGGAGTGCTCTAGCACTGAGCTATATCCTTTTTTTGGTCCATCTTCAACTCTAGTACACACACATAAATAAAAAAAACAGATAACTATGTTTCATCCTGCGAAATAGGAACTTTCTCATTACATAATACTTGATATAAATATGTAAGGGGGTCACATGGGTATCAGGCTGGTCTTGATCTCATTTTGTAGCCCAGGCTGGCCTTGAACTCTCAGTGATCCTCCTGCCTCAGTCTCCTGAGTGCTGGGATTACAGGCATGTGCCACCATGCCCAGCTATATATATATATATATATATATATATATATATATATATACATAGGCAGTATTTAACTCAGGCCCTTTGCATTCAGCTACATCCCCAGCCCTTTTCTTCCAGTACTGGGAATCAAACTCATGACTTCATGCTTACCAGGCAGGTGCTGTGCACTGAGGTATATCCCCAGCTCTCCCCTTCTTTTTTTGAGATAGGGTTTTGCTACTTATCAAAGTTTCATAGCCTGGACTTAAACTATTCTTTCTGCATCGGCCTCCCAGAGAGCTTGATTATAGGCACACATCACCATGTTCAGCTAAGATATAGATATATAGACATAAATTATAGGCACAGATATATTTTATAACGACTGTAATGATATATCCTTGTAGTTCCAGCACTTGTGAGATTGAAGCTATACTGCTGCGCGTTCAAGTTTGAGTCTAAAATACACTTTTTGTTTTTATTATTCTTTGAGATAGGGTCTTGCTATGTAGCCCAGGCTAGCCTTGAACTCATGGTGATCCTCTTGCTTCAGCCTCCCAAGTGACGGAATTATATGCTGTATGCCACTGGGTTGGGATCAGCCTCAACTACTTAGTGAGATTCTAACTCAAAAATAAGTAAATAAATAAATAACAAAAATACACAGCCATGTGTGGTAGTGCAGGCCTGTAACCCTAGCATTTGGGAGGCTGAGGCAGGAGGATTGTTGCAAGTACAAGACCAGCCTGGGTTACAAAGTGAGCTCAAGGCCAGCCAGAACTGCATAGCAAGACCCTAACTCAAAAAGACAAAAAAAAAAAGACTAAATAAATAAAATAATTATACATATATATGTAGCTACATACTAAAATTTATATTTTTAAAAATTATTTATGACAAATGATTTACATTATTTAAAAAATTATAGGCTACCCGGTTGTTAACGTAGATTTATCCACTGTCCTAATATTATTATCATAAGTGTTCTGTTTTGTTTTATTGAAGTAGGGTCTTACTTTATAGTGCAAACTGGCCTTGTCCTTACAGCATTCCTTTTGTCTCAGCCTCCCAAATGCTGGGATTATAGGCACGGGCATGTACCACCATGCCTGGCACTATTATGATTGCTATATATTCTTTTCTACTCTTAAAATGTACACACTTAGCCAGGTATGGTGGTACACATCTGTAACACTATGAACTCATGGCCAGCCTGGGCTCTATAGTGAGTTCAAACTCAGCCTGAACTGCACAGTGAGGCTCTGTTTCAAAAAAAAGAAAGCATAATAATAATATTAATAAATGCAGTGACCTTCTGTATCACAGAGGCAAAGGGAAGCAAACGGAGTGTAAAGAGAAAATGCCTAGTGCTGTATGGTTACTCAGTAAAGTCTTTTAAGATCAACATGGTGGGGCCAGGGATTTAGCTCAGTGGCAAGTGCAAGGTTGTCCAAGTTCAATCCCTGGTACCGCAAAAAAAAAAAAAAAAAAAAAGATCAACATGGCCATGTTCTCTCTTAGCACTAAAAGAGGTCTCTCTTCCATAAACATCACCAAAAGGATCAGGTTTTCCTTTGGGATATTAAAAAACAAAAGACAGTAACTTGATTTGTCCTGCTATATGAGTTTCTATAAACCTGTTTTATATACACAGTTGGTAAATAGAAATTGTATTGGTTTGACATAGAAGTTGTATTGATTCCCAAGGGAATTCTTTAAAAAAGTGGCAGTCAAATCAGGGTGTTCATCAGGAAAGGATACAGTCATCAGTGCCCTGCTTGCAGGTAAGAGCCCTTTTAGCTCCAAGAAGGGAAAACAGACTGTCTCCACACACCACACAACCATGGGAATGGGAGAATTACTCCTCAGGAGTCTAAGTGCAGCAACTTCGTCTCAGACCAAACTGCAGTAAGTCTTTGGAACATCTTATTAAGGGGAATACTACTGGTCCTGATGACTTATGAATTCCTGCCTATGTCTGTTTGTTCGTTCGTCTGTTCATCTTCTCCTCTCCTCTCCTCTTCACTCCTCTCCCCTCCTCTTTCTTTCTTTCCTTCCTTTCTTTTTCTTTCTTCTTTCTTTTCTTTCTTTCTTTCTTTCTTTCTTTCTTTCTTTCTTTCTTTCTTTCTCTTTCTTCCTCCTCCTCCTCCTCTTCTTCCTCCTCCTCTTCCTCTTCCTTCTCCTCCTCCTCTTCTTCTTCTGTTTTGAGATAGGGTCTCTAACATAGTTCAGGCTGGCCTTGAACTATGTCACCCAGGCTGGCTTCAAACTCACAGTGCTGCTCCTGCCTCAGCCTCCAGAGTTCTGGGATTACAGAAGTGCATCACTACTACACCTGGCACAAATTTATTACTTCTAATTATTTTACTGTGATCACTGGTCTTTGTTTTTTTCCCCTTTTGGGAAACTGAATTATAGTATTCATTCATTCAAGTGCTCTACCACTGAGCTGCATCCCCAGCCCCTATTTTTATGTTTTATACCTGGAGATTGAACGTAGAGCCCTGCCAGCCAAGTGCTCTCAGGTGAGCTATACCTACAAACCCCAATCCACATTCCTCAATTCATAAGCAGGCTATACTGCAGACTTTGAATAACAAGATGCCAGAGTTTCAGGGCCACATTCCCAAAGCAGGAGGTAGGATTTTTTTCAACCCAGAATTGTGTGGGAACAAGTATTTTATTTTAATTAATTTAATTTTTTTGGTAGTGGGGATCGAACTCACAATCTTGAGACTATCAGACAAGTACTTGAACTGGCCTTGAATGTGTATTTTAATGTATCAGATTCAAACACCTATGATTAGTAAATAAGTCTTTTAAAGAAGCCCCAAACCATGTATTAAGTACAGAGGATTACTGGGGCTGATTCTGGCTGTTCCAAAGGAAAACCACTTTTAAAACAATAATTAAGAGGAAAGTTGAGGATAATATATACTGTGTAGCAAATAGGCACAGCTGTATCCACAGGACAGAACCAGAAAGTACCCTATGCTTTGTGGGGTGGGAGTTGAGTTTGAGGCCAGACTGGGCTACATAGTAAGTTCAAGGCCAATCCGAACTGCATAGCGAGATACTGTCTCAAGAGCCTGTGAATGGGGCTGGGGATATAGATCAGTGGCACAGCACCTGCCTGGCAAGCACAAGGTGGAGTTTGATTCCCAGTACTGAGTCGGAGGGGAGGGGACAAAAAAAATCAATGAATGAACGAATAAATGGATACTGCTATCTGCATATCATAGGTTCTCTCTCAGTGAGATAAGCTGGCAAGACCCAAATCTTCTCTTTTCCTAGGGGTTTCCAGCCTGAGGGGGTTGATGTCACTGATAGACCCACCGGCCACGTGCATTCTCACACGGCTTGTGAGGCCAGTTTTGTGACTTTGGAAGTAGTAGTAGAGGGTTCTCTGAAGAAGATATAGTCATTTGAAAAAGAACTATGCCTAAAGTCTGTTGTAGCCAAGGCAAGTATCTCTTGAAGCATGGGATATTGTCTTTGACATCAGGTGACAGCTTGGTGGAACTGCAGAAGCAGCTCCTTGACATGAAAGTTGGAGCGGCATTGGAAAAGACAGAGATGACTGTGATACTTGTGAGCAGGTGGCAGAACCAGCCTACATCTAATCTCCATCTCACATGTAGCTAAAGATCCACACTAGCTCTTGATACCTCTTCATTCTTGCACTTGGGGTAGATGCTCTTTGCATTAGTTTTCTTTCTGTTGCTGGGGGAAAATACCTAACATACACAATTTAAAGGACAAAAGGTTTGATTTGACTCATGGTTTCAGAGGTTTCAAATCCATGGTCAGTTAGCTCTCAGGCACAAACATGACGGCCAGAAAGTGTGCCAGAGGAAAGTACTCAACTCACGGCAGCCAGGAAGCAGAGACCCAGGAAAGCCAAAGAGGAAGGGGCTGGGGACCAGACGTGGTCCCCAAGGTCATACTCTCATGACCCAATTGGGTATACTTGGAAAGATCACTTTACTAACTACCTAAGGCATCTCCGAAGCCAAGCAAGCTGACAATCAAGGTTAAATGTCATTAGCAGGCATGGTGGTACACGATTGTAAACCCAGCACTCTGAGAGCAGGTAGGATTCCAAGTCTGGTACAGTCACAGCAAAACTCCACTTTCAGTACCAAAATCTGTCTTTTATCATTACTGAGACAAAATACCCAACACCCAGAGTTAAAGGAGGAGAGGTGCAGTGAGACCCTGACTCAAAATAAAACAAAATTATGGACTGGTGAATGTAAGGTATGTGAAGACTCTGGGCTCAAACCCCAGTCCCGACAAAAACAAAAACAAACCACCCCAGAAACAACACTGTAAGTACACCCTCTGATCTTGGAACCAAGCTGTTCTACTGTGAAGAAACCAAACCATACATAGACATTCAAGTAGCATGAGCTGTTTGCTAGCATCCACTGCCAGGGAGTGAACAAGCCACAGATGCCTGCTGCCCCAGCTAGGAGTCTTCCAGCCAAGAGTGCAGACACTGTACAGGTGAGCTGAGGGAAGTGCATCTGCACAGTCTATAAACTTAATACATGATTATTTTGTCCTAAGTTCTGGGGTAATTTGTTATACAGTCACACAAGAGGAGCTATACACAAGAAGTTCTTAATGCTTATTCAGTCAAATTATAATTAGGGTTTGGCGAACACAGGCAGATTTTTACTTTTCTTTTTCTACCCTTGAATTTAATGCCAGGAGAACATGAGACAGTTATTTCGTCTTTGCTTTTATTTTCCTTCTTTATTTTTTATCAGTACATTTTAGGATACATAATGATCATATTCATCAGAGAATTTGAACCTGTACATAATATGTTTTAATTCTTCTTTTCATTTCTCTCACCTCCCTTTGACCCTTCTTCCTTTCCCACTTATAAAAGTTTTATTTCCATTTTTCCTTCCTCTTTTTTTCTTTTTTGGTCTTTTTGAGACAGGATCTCACTATGCATGCTGTTCAGGTTGGCCTTAAGCTCACTTCGTAGCCCAGGCTAGTTTTGAACTTTGAAAGGCTCCTCCTGCCTCAGCCTCCAGAGTGCTGAGATTATAGGCATGTGCCACTACACCTGGCCCATTTTTGGACTTGGTCTTTAAATTTGGGAGATCTTATTTTTCTGAGTTCTTTATATATTCTAGATATTAGTTCTCTGCCTGAGGAGTAGTTGGTAAAACCATTTGCCTATTCCATGGGTTGTCTCTTCACACAGTAGTTTCTTTTGCTGTGCAAAAGCTTTTTATATTTATGACTCCATTTGTTGATTCTCATAATATTTCCTGCATGATCTGGATTTTGTTGATAAAGTCTTTGTCCACTCCTAAGTCTTTATTGCTTGCATCTAGATGTTCCCCCAACCCTCATGTGGTTATAGGTGGGGCTTTTTGGAGGTGATTCTATCTAGGGTGTGTGATGCATGGATCAAGGATGTGATGCTTAGGGGCATGGTGGCACACTCCTATAATCCCAGCACTCAGGAGGCTAAGGCAGGAGGATCACTGCAAATTCCAGACTGCTTCTGCTTCTGCTACTGCTACTGCTACTTTGTTGCCTTCTGCCTGCCCTGCTTTGCTATTTCTGTTTCTCTGCTGTAACACCTCTCTGCCATATCACCTTGTTTTGGAGTCAGATGATTATGAGGGCTGAAATAAACCTCTCCTCCTTTAACTTTGGGCGTTAGGTATTTTGTCTCAGTAATGATAAAAGACAGATTTTGGTACTGAAAGTGCAGATTTGCTGTGACTGTACCAGACCATGTGGCTCAGGAGCCTTTGGAATTGGCTTGTGGGAAGAGTTTGGAAAGGTTTGGAGATGCTGGTTGAATAAGCAGTACTTGGAATGCTACAAGCCAAACTTGATGGGAGGTTCTGGTCAAAGCCCAGAAAACCAAAATGCTAATAGAAATGCTGCCAGTGAAGACCAGACTTAGAAGGTGTCTTCTGGGAAGAAGGACTGCATTGGCTGCTGGACTCCAGATTATGTGTTATATGCTTTGGCAGAAAGTTTGTCTGCATTTTGCTCAGGTCCAGAGACTGCCTGGAACTGAGACTAAAGGTTGTAGACTAATTTTGTGGAAGAAATTTCAAAGCACTCTAGTGATAAGGCAGTGACATGGCTACTATTGGGGGCTTTTGGCCAGACTTATGTTGAGAATCAAGAACATAGAGCCCAGAAGAAAAATTTAAAATGTTGTGAGTTTATCCAGAAAGGAAGCCCCATTAAAGCTGTGTCCTGCAAAGATGGAACAGAGGAAGAACTGGATGTAGAAAAGACTAGCAGAGTCTGAGAATATCACAAGAACCAGTAGGACCCTGCAACCAGGTCAGCCTAGTTGACCACACCCAGCCTCAGAGTTGCAAAAGTGAAAGACTGCTTTGGGAAGAAAGCCCTAGAGCACCATATTCCAAAATGGCAGCAGCCTAGATAATCTGTTCATCAGAATTGAATTTACAGTACTCAGCCATTCTGGCATTCAACCCCTAGAGCCAAGAGAGAAGGAAGCCTGGCTACTGCTCCAGCTGGTGGCAGACCCTGGCATCATCCCCATGTTGCAAGTTTTAGGTACATGAAGAATGCAAGAGTTGTGGGGTCTGGAAGGCTTCCACCCAGATTTTGGAAGACCTGGGAAGCTAGGCATTATGCTCCAGATAGGGCAGTGTGTGAAGATATGAGTGTGAAGCTGAAGGTGCAATGGAGACCCAAGAATGTTTGAGAAAAAAGGAAGGTGGATCATCTGAGGAAAGCCAAAAGGAGGGAGTAAAGCCAGCCTAAGAAAAGCCATGGGCGCTATAACCATTGGCAATGCCATAGAAGCAGAGTCATGCAAGCCCTCTGGAGTTCACATTTCGCCATAGATTGCCTTAGATACTGGAAATGAGACTACAGGACTTAATGGTTGCCCTGCTGGATTTTGGGATTGCTTTGGTCCCATTCCTTTTTATCTCTCCATTTGTACCTTTTGGAATAGAAATGTCTACTTGTGCTATTGAATGTTGGAAGTGTTATCTTTTCATTTGTACAGGGTTTCACATCTGAACTGCCCTTAAATCTTAGAAGAGATTTTAGATTTGGACTTTGCAACAATGGTAAAACTGTTAGGACTTTGACAGCTCTTGGAGATGGACTAAATTTCTGTTGCATAAAGGGATGTACATGAATCCTCTGGGGGCCAGGGTAGAATGTTACAACTTGGCTCTACATGTCTCCCCAAAGACTCATGGGGCCAGAGGTGGCTGGATCTAGAGCATATGATGCTAGGATTAAGGATGTGACACTGGGATTAAGGGTGCCCCATTCTGGGTATGAGTGGCACCACCCATAATGAAAATACCCTGGGTGGAATATAAAGGGACAGAAAGAAGCTGTACTACTTTGCTGCGTTCTGCCTCACCTGCTTTGCACAGACTGTTTCTCCTCTGTGATGCTCCTCTGCCATGCCACCCTGTCTCAGAGCCAGCCAGCTATGGACTGAAACCTCTACAAACTGTAAGCCAAAATAAACCTTTCTTCCTTTAACTTTGGATGTTGGGTATTTTGTCTCAGAAATCAGCAAAGTAACTAAGACGATTTCTAACCATAGAAGAAATATCCACCTACTTTTCCAGTATCTGGAAGATACAGATAAAACAATTAAAATGTGAAATGAATCCACTAGGGCTGGGTGTTGTGGCACACACCTGGAATCCCAATACTCAGGAAACTGAAATAGTAGAAGACCACTACATATGAATAAAAACACCGGAGCACCAAACCACAATCTAATCATAAATTGCTCTTTTAAGTTGTCTGGCATTCTTTTTTTTTTTCTTTTTCTTTTCTTTCTTTCTTTCTTTCTTTCTTTTTTTTTAATTCATTGTTTTACAACAATGAAAACAAAAAACAGAACTCAATACTTTAAACTTTTTAAAACAGGCTTACCTACATTCCAAATCTTAGGTTTCACAAGAGAAGAGGAAAAACAATAATATATCAAATTCACATTTCTAAATCTGTTCTCTCTGGAATATATACCATTAACAGAAGGGACTATCTATCAAGTGACAGAGAGAACAAAAGCAAGAGAAAGTAGGTAAAAAGGGTATAGGAGGTACACACTGTAATCCCAGCACTCAAGAGACTGAAGCAGAGGCTCACCATGAGTTAGAGGCCAGTTTGGGCTACATAGTGAGACCAAGAGAATGAAACCAGAATAGTTCTAGAAATGATTTCAATGGAAACAGAAAAAGCTTTTTTCCCCAGGTTGTTTTCTAAAATTCCAATCTCTTTTCATAGGGAATACAACCCACTTCTACATAACAATTATTTCACATTATGTTTTTATTTTTTATTAACTGTGCTTCTTTTTTTTTTTCTTTTTTTTTTTGGTACCGGGGATCGAACTCACAACCTTGCACTTGCCAGGCAGATGTTTATGCCACTGAGCTAAATCCCGGGCTCCTAACTGTGCTTCTCTTCTTTCTTGTTACCTGTCTTCATAAGCTTATTTGGGTTTCTTTTTTTTTTAACCCTAACTCTCCCATACTAAAGTTCTCAAATACATCAGTTACCAGGTGCTAGGACATTCTGAATATCTAAGAATTAGATTTATATTGTTGCTGTGATTGGCTTACATGACACATGATTTTCAAATACCCTGCCAGACATTCACTTGAGCCTCTATTCTAAATCTATTTCATAGCATCTTTAAACAAAGTGTTTTTAAAGAGGTTTTACTTTAGAGACTTCTCAAAGAAATTTAACTCAATTTTAGCATTTAAGACAAGGAAAACTGGGCTGGGGATTTAGCTCAGCAGCTCAAGTGCTTGCCTGGTAACCAAGCATAAGGTTTTGAGTTCAATCCCAGGTATCCAAAAAAAAGATAAGACAAGACAAGGAAAACTGTAGTCTTTTCAGGCTAGCCTTAAACTCACTTTGCAGCCCAGGCTGGCCTCAAACTCACAGTGATCCCCCTCCCTCAGCCCGAGTACTGCCACAGGAATGTGCCAACCCTGGCAATAATTTTTCATATTAAAAGTATTGATTTTGCCAGGCCTCATGGTACTCCCTGTAATACCAGCACTTAGAATGCTATGGTAGGAAGATTACTGTGAGTTCAAGGCCAGTCTGGGCTATTGATTGAGACCCTGTCTTGAAGGGGAAGGGAAGAGAAGAAACAAGAAAGGCATCAATTTTACCTTGCTCTCTACTACAGTCTCCAAGACCACTACAATGCTATTTTCTTCACCTGCTTTGCATGTTTTTGTTTATATTTATTGATGTAGGACTACAGCAATGAAGAGTTAGGTATACAAATAGTTTTCCTAATCAAGGAAGAATGCAGGCAGAGTAGGACACTTCATCTGGAGCTGGGTACTCTTTCTTCTCTTTCCTATGTTATAACCACTTCCAAGCTCTGGGGTTAACTTGGCTTTCCCTTGTGATCCTTAAAAGCCAGACAGGGGCCCTCCCTACATATTATTCTCTGCTTTTCCAAGCAAGCAGCCATCCTGGTAGATGATCACTAAATTGGTCTTTTACATTCCAAAGAGGCAGAGAAATACACAGAGGATGCAGGTACTCAGTAGATCCCTACTTCACTGCATGGAGTACAGAACAAGGAAAGCTTTGGTAGCTTTGTTATTACTCATGTACATGATGAGAGTCATAAAAGTCCTACCAGATTCGTTCTGTAAAGTAGTGGTTCCTCATCCCTTCCTACCCATGTCTCTCACCAGGCAACCACTCTCACCAATTAGCTAATTATTTTAATACTTATTCCCATGCCATATATACATATATATGAATGAATAATATGGGAATAATTAAAATATATATTTTTAAAAGAGTGGGAATCAAACTCACAACCTTGCACTTGTCAGAAGGGCACTGTGCCCCTGAACTATATCCCCACTGAGCTATATCCCAGCCCTCCCATGACTTTTATATGTTGATATTCACTGTATTATTTTTTTGATTTTCAATGCTAAGTAACATGCATATATGCACAGGATGGAATATGAAGATCCAGTTTGCTTTCCTTGATCTCATTTTACATGTAGACTCTTCTCATCTTCTAATAAAACAAAAGTTGTTTAATCTCATTTTGCACATTAGAACCATGTAAATGGCTTCACAGATGAACTATGTAGTAAATGATAATTACTTTTTTTTTACACATTTTTCTTTCTTTCTTTCTTTCTTTCTTTCTTTCTTTCTTTCTTTCTTTCTTTCTTTCTTTCTTTTTCTTTGAGGCAGTGTCTCACTACATACCCTAGGCTGGCCTCAAACTCACAACAATCCTCCTGAGTTAGCCTCACAAGTGCTGAAATTACAGGCTTGTGCCATCATCATCGGCCCATTTTTTTCTGTTTTTCTTTTTTTTTTTTTATGGTTAATACCACCACCACCACCCTGCATTTACTTGATTTTCTGTGGCTTTCACAACCTATCCTGTTATCTCAATCACAAAGGGGCCAAACTTACCAGGAATTCTGATCCATCTTTCTGGAAAAAAAAGTCTCCTCTTCCCCCACACAAAGCCAGCTACACTACAGTCCTGGAGGGCCCCCCAGGATCTCCTGTCACTGTCATTCTGGGAGGTACTCCACCTCTTTCAAGTGCTGCATTTTCTGATTTCTAACTCTAACTCTAAACCTTGGTCTTCTTTCCAGTTGATATTTTCATTTTGGCAAAAACAAAACAACAACAAAAAATCCAGCTCATCCCTATTATCTTCCTATAAAGAGCACTTGAATTTTTTCTCCCAATACAGGGGACCAAACCAAGGGCCTTCGTATTAAGTTCCACATTATGGCTATATCTAAATGTCTCCCAGAGCCCCATGCCAGCATAGGTGGGGTTTTTTGAAAGTGGCTGGATCTAGGGTATGTGGTGTTGGGACCAAGGATGTGATGCTGGTAAGACTGGCCCACCTGAGGTGTGAGTGCTACCTGCTCTAAGGGTGGGTAGCCTGGGTAAGATAGAGGACAGAAAGAGAGAGTCACTGCTTGTCCCTTGCTGCTTTTCTCATACTTTGCTTCTTTCTGCTCATCATGAATTGGTTGTCCTTTGTGATGTTCCTCTGCCACGCCACCCTGCCTTGGAGCCAGTCAACAACTATAAACTGAAACCTCTACAAACTGTGTGCTAAATTTTTTCACCTTTAACTTTGGATGCCAGGTATTTTGTCTCAGCAACGAGACAAAAAGATACTGCATCCCCAGCCTTTTTTATTTTAGGACAGGGCCTCATTAAGTTGCCTGCACTTGGGCTTAAATTTTTGAGCCTCTGGCCATATTCTGCAGAGTAGCTGGAATTATAGGTGTGCCATATCACAGCCAGCTTGAGATTAAAAAAATTTTTTTGAGACAAGATTTACTGTGTATTTCAGGCTGGTGTTGAATGCACTATGTAGCCCAGGTTGGCCTCAAACTTGTGGTAATCTGTTTAACCTTTTAACCTCTCTCTCCAGAGTCCTAGGATTATGGGCCTGCTTACCAAGCTTGGTTTGAGTAAAACAATTTTGAAGACATCTGATTGACAGTTTGAACACAAAATGTGGGATTGATAATAATTTCTCATGAGAATTTGGAAATCACTGTCCCAATGCCAATTTCCAGTTTTGCAGTCAAGACTTTTGATCCCTAGTAGGTGACCTGTTTTTCAGGAAAATCAAGGTAATCTTTAACTGTTAGAACAAAGTGAACAAACAAGGGTAGCGTGGAAATGGACAGATTGCTCAGGTCTATTTAAATTTTGTTTTTTCATTCTGAGTGTCACAGGAACGTGAGCATTTTCAAATGAATCACTTCAGTGGCTGTGGTGAGACTAAACTTGATGGGAGTAGGGGACAGCAAGAGGGCAGAAGCAAAAGGCCCAGAAAGAGGTCAAATGCAGTAATCCAAGCAAAAGAGGATGATGGATTAGACCAAAATGTTGGGTTAGAGGTATGAGAAACTGCTAGATTCTGGGTCTATTTTTAAGATTGGGCCAAAAAAGATTAAGTTCTACGTCAGATAAAAGATTGAATGAACAGAGTAAGAGATGACCACAAAATTATTATTGCCTTGACCAAGCAGAGTAAGGAAGTAGGTACGGATGACTAAAAGAAGTGTGAGATTGGGAGCAGTGTAAGAAGTTGAGTTATACATACGGCAAGTTTAAGGCAGCTATTAGTTACTGATACAGAGATACATCAGTAGTGGGGTGAATGGGTTCTGGAATCTAGGTACACAGGCATCTTGACGGGTTAGTACTGCAGAACTGACTTTGCCTCTTATTTTGACCACTGACCTTCCCTTTGCATGGTGGGGCAAACCTATACTCTAGGCTAAAGCAGGAGGATGGCAAGTTCAAGGGGCAGACTGGGAAATTTAACTAGACCTGGCTTCAAAATAAGAAACCAAGTGGACAGAGTAGCACATGCCTGTAAACCCCATCACACTGAGAGGTTCAAGCCCAGCCTAGGCAATACAGTGACTCAGCAAGGCCCCGTCTCAGGCTTTAAGAAATTTAAAAAGAGATGGCGATACAGCACAGTGAGAAGGCCTTGGGTTCAATCCCCAGTAAAATCAATCAATCAATAAGGGCTTAAGCTTGGCACAGTGACACACCTACTTTTTATTCTTATTATTACTGCTTTTAAAAGTGTTTGACCTTAGGTTTGACTAAATTTAGACTTGACAGCAGCACAATTTGTGATAGTTAAATCTTGGAAAAAACCAAAATGCCCATCAACTGCAGAGTGGATGAAAAAAATGAGATATTTTTATACAATGGAATACTACTCAGCTATAAAAAAGGATTATCTTGAGGCCTTTATAGGTAAATGGAGGCAACTTGAAAGTATCCTCATTAGTGAAATAAACAAGTCTCACATTAGTAAATATCACATTGTCTCTCTAGTGTAAAAAATAATAAAAACTGACAAATTATACCAAAAAGTATAGCAGATATTGTGAAAGTAAAAGGAAAGTGCTCTAAAGAGTATAACAGTATGTATAATGTGTAAGATAGATAATCATATTACTGAATTTCTGTTGGAACATTGAACAAAAGGATTTGCACTGTCAATGCTTGAGTGTCTAGCCACTATTTATGCTTTGATTTTGTGACGTTGGCAACCATTTTTTAAAACAACAATGAGTAATGTATCAATTATAGAGATTCTATGATGTTAATTTTTTTTGAATTCGCTATTGTTCTACCCTTTTCTGTTTTCTTTAATTTTATTTTCTTTCTTTGAAAAAAAAGAACAATATGCAATATAACAACCATTGTTAAAATTTCTTTCATTCTGTTTTGAAAACCTATATTGTTATTGTTTTGAGTTTGCTGTTGTTATGGTTTTTTTTTCGTTTTTCTTTTCTGACTTTTCTCTTTTTAAAATAAAATAAAATAAAATGAAAAATAAATAAATTTAGACTTGAGGGGCTGGAAAGTGTAGGTCAGTGGTAGATCACTTGCTTAGCATGCAAGAGGTCCTAGGTTTGAATCCAGGACAGTAAAAATGGCAATAATTTTTTTAAATGCAGGCAAGAGGACTGTTGAGGCAAGAGGACTGTTGCAAGTTCAAGGCCAACCTGAGCTACATAGTAAGCAAAACATATATATATATGTATGTATGTACATATATACACACACACACACATAAAACAAGACAGTTAAAATAGTTATACTACTAATTTCTCTTAGTTTATTGAAAGATAGGTTTGTGCTAATATAGTTTAGACAATTACATGCCTATATCTTGTACTCCAAGTAACTAATTTAAAGATAACAATATACAGTGTATTAACCATTGCTACTATCCTAATGTTTTGAATTTTTTTTCCTGTTTAAAATTAAAAAGAGTCTGAGACAAACGAGTTCATAGCTGACCCTTAAAGCAGCTCTTGCTGGCAACTGAGCAAGAGCCAGTCTCAAAAACAAAACAAAACAAGATTCTCTCCTGAGAATCCATATGTATATCAAGTATATCAAGTTTCAGAGACACAATATTCTTATTAAAGTATATTTCTGTATTCTAAAGAGTCTAATTTAATTTTCAAGTATATATTTTATCTTTTTCCCTTTGAGGCATTCTTTAGGATCATTAAGTCCTAATGCCCCTAACTCAAAAATGTGTATCATTCACAAAAAACAAAAAAATCAAAAAAACCCACCACATTTCTAGGCTGGACATGGTGCCGCACACATATAATCCAGGCACTCTGGGAGGCTGAGACAGAAGAATCGAAAGTTCAAGCCCCGCCTGGGCAGCTAAGCAATTTAACAAGACCCTGTTTCAAAATTTTAAAAAGCAAAAAAAAAAAAAATTTATAGTTCAGTGCCAAAGCTCTCAAGGACAGTGCCAAGGACTCAATACCTACTGCCAACAGTAAAAAGAAAAAGAAAAAAAAATACACCTCTAATCATTCTATACAGAAATACTGAGTCCACTCAAAACCTGTTTATTAATTACCAACAATTCAAATATTTGAACAAATTTTCCCCTGATTTTATTAAGTGGACCATTCAAATATGTTCCTGTTGAAAAATACTTCAAAAGCAACACATTATTACAATGGTTTAATAGACACATACTTTGGCTAGAGGTGGATACTCAAGAATATAGAGTACTTTAATACTCAAGAATATAGAGTACTTCCCTAACATGTACAAGGCCCTGAGTTTAATCCCTAACATTAGGAGGTGGATACTTTATTGCATGTAATAGTCAAATTTCTCCTTTTGAGCCGGGCATGGTGGCTCATGCCTGTAATCCCAGCACTCAGGAAGCTAAGGCAGGAGGATTGTTGAAAGTTCAAGACCAGCCTGGGCTACAAAGTGAGTTCAAGGCCAGCCTGGACTGCATAGTAAGACCCTGTCTCAAAAAAAGGCAAAAAAAAAATTTCTCCTTTTGCACCAGAAAGTATAGTGTGTAATATTTAAGCTTATAAAACAGCTCAATCTTAAAAACCCTCTTACAATTTAAACCTGACTGCAATTGATTCAATGAGACTACCTAAATACTGTTGTTTAGAAATCTACTTCTGTGGAAGAATGTATTTACATTTGGAAACATTTTTACTATTGTGCCAGATGTTGGAGAATGATGTGAAGTGAAAATCCAGTGGTTCAGCAAGCAAACAAGCTCTAAGAAACTAAAAAAAATTTATTAGTAGTAGTTATAGAGTAGAAAAGGCTATACACAAATGTATTTTCTACCCATACTGGCAATCTTTTTGTTTTTGGGGGGTTTTGTGTTTTTTGAGACAAGGTTTCACTATGTAATTCAGGCTGGCCTCAAGCTTGAATCATTCCTCCTGCCTCAGCCTCCGAAGTGCTGGGATTATAGGCATACGCCACCACAATAGGCTGATGGCAAATTTAACAAAGTGCTATGAGGTTTGTTTTTTTAATTAAAAAAGAAAATCAAGCTGGGGACTTGGGGGACCAACCAAGAAATCAACTAGCCAGCCTTCCTGGTAAGCTGTCCCCCCACTCCCATTAGCCACCGGATGGTTCCTAGGACAACCTGAGTTGAGAGCAACTAAGGCACATAAAGCAACTAAACGGTTGATTATGCATGCCTGAGGCCAGCTGTATGCAATATGGCAAATATGGGGGATTTCCTTCTATCTTGTCTTTGAAGTCCATATTGTTTTCACTATTTTGCTTTGGTCTGGTTAATTGTTTTGCTTTATTCAGTGTTCTGTTTTGATTGGTTTTATAGTGTCTTGTTTTTGGTTTGATTTTGCTATGCCTGATGGAATGGACAACTATTGTGAAGACAACAAGATATACTATGGTAACTATTATTGTTTTCCCAATATCCTGCTTTGAAGTTCCATACCAATTTAGCTGCATGGTTTGGATTGGCTTTGTTCTGTCTTGTTTTGTTGGATTTTACTATCTTTAAAAATTTTTTTAAAAATTATTTAAAAAAAAATCAAGCTGATGCCAAATTACCTTGATTGGTACACTTTTGACATAATGTTCATATTCATTATAGTGAATTTATACCTGTACACAATGTATCTTCATTCTTTTCTTTCCCATTCCCTTCCTTTTTTCAATCTTTCTCTCTCCCTTTACAAAGCATTGTTCCTATCATTTTCCATCCATTCTTTAATTTTTAATCCTTATTCTCTCCCTTCCCTCCTCTTTTCCCCCTCCCTTGATCTCCTTTGAACATTTTCTTCCTTCTTTCCAATATCTATCCTCCATTTTGGTCCTTACTTACCATTTGGTATTTAAATATATGTGTCCAATTTGTTTCACTTAAAATTATGTTCTCAAGGTGCAAGGATGGCAAATTTTATCAACATAAATCTACATAAAAATAGTAATCAGACTTTAATCCACAATAAAAGGCAGCTGGCAAATACTTTATGATTTAATATAGTATGGAATTATATTACAAAATTCTTCTTAGTGACCATCAGATAAAAATCCTCCAGTAACTAACAGTCTCAGAAAGACAGGAGAGAAGGGATACAGATCAGTTCTCCACAGGACAGTGCCATTCCTCTTACCAGATTGATCAGCCTTCTCATCACATGTTCATGAGAGCAAACACATTCGCAGGGATCGAATCCTCCTTCTGCCATGATTGCCCAGTTTGATTTCACTTGATTGCTTAAATCTACAAGGAAGGAAAAAATAATATAAGACTCCTATTCAGTTACTCTTTCTCCTTGAGCTATGAAAAATCCATGTATCATGTAATTCTTAACAACTATGTGTATTCATATTTATTAATGACCTACACAGTATCTTTGAATGTACTGTCAATCCACTATGAAGTATGAATTTATCAAATGAATTATGAATCTACGAATAGCTACCCCTTCTGCCATCAGACCAACTTCCTATAAATGCAAATGTCTTCAGATGCAATTAACTGGGCTCATTTATGATAATCTCTGAGAGATTGGGAAAACAAATGATGTCAGAACCATGACTGGATGTTTACTGCCCAGAAAAATTTTTAGGCCAAAGTGCAGGGAAAATGGTGTGAGGAACATAAAGATCAGGAGCTAAGGCTATATATGATCTACCTTCCCCCCAACACTGGGGATGAAGCCCAGGTCTCCACACTGAGCTCTATTACCAGCCTCACTTTGCTCTTTTCTTGAGACAAGGTCTCACTGTTTCTAAGTCGTCAAGGTGGGCTTGAATTTATGATCCTTCTGCCTTAGCCTCCAGAGTACTAGAAATACATGTACACATCATTGTCACCAGTTCACACACACAGGGCCTTTCAGGCCATGTTAAAGATTAGATCTTTACCCAAAGAGCAATGTAAAGTCCATGAAGAGTTTTATCCAGATGTTTTCTGAAAAGATCATCTGGGTTACTCTATGGCAAACTGACAGGGAAGCCAGAGTAGATAAAAGAACCTAGTTAAAATGTTCAACAGGTCAGTGGTAATGGTGCATTTGTAGAAATAAATATATGAGGACTGGGGATGCAGCCCAGCAGCAGAACCACCTTGGGTTTCCCAATGTGTGTCACACACACACACACACACACACACACACACACACACACGATGTGTATGTGCATTATTTACAGAAAACTCTGATTCTGAAAAATCAGTAAGGGATGATGTAGTTCAGAGGCAGAGTGCCTGCCTACCCTGTACAAGATGCTAGATTCAATTCTCAGCACTGTCCCCCAAAAATCAATACAAATGTAACAAAAAAATGAGCTTTGATCACATTCACAGAAATATAGAGTCAAGTGCCAAACCAAAAATGGGAGTGTAAATCAAAATAATATTGCTTAGCCAGACATGGTAGCACATATCTTAAATAATTTGTACATCCATGACCAAATAAAGATGCAATTATTTTGGTGCTAGGAATGAAGCCCAGGTCTTTGCATTCTACCACTGAGCCACACTGCTGCTCAAAGTATGCAAAACTGTTGTACAAGGATGTTCACTGGACTATCATGAGATTAGAAAAGGTTAGGCATCATGCTACATGCCTGCAATCCCAGCACATGGGAAACAAAGGTAGGACGATCACCATGAGCTTAAGCCAAATCAGACCCACATAGTGAAGTTCAAGATGAGCTTGCACTACAAAGCAAGACCCTGTTTCAAAAACAGAAAACATGAGAAAAGAAAAGAGCAAAAGCAGGAAGAAAAAAACACAATAGAGGCCAACTGCCTGTCAAGTGCAAGGTCATGAGTCCAACCTTTGATACAAAAAAAAAAAAAAAAAAAGTCAGGTACAATGGGGGCACCCATGTAATCCCTGCATCCCAGTAGGCTAAAAAGGAGGATCACAAATTCAAGCCCAGTAAGTTACAAGACCTTATTTGTTGTTGTTGTTGTTGTTTGGTTCTGGGGATCAAACTCATGAGCTTGTGCTTGCCAGACAGGCGCTTATGCCACTGAGCTAAACCTCCAGCCCTGCTGTTGTTGTTTTTAAGAAGAGGGGACTGAGGATGTAGCTTAGAGTGAAGGTCTTGGGTTTAACTCCCAGCGTTTACCAGTGTGGTTCTGATGAGATAAATGATACTATAGAGTATATGGAATTCTACACAACTACTAGAAAGAATTAGATTCCTACTGGTGATTTGGGGAATTACAATACACTGAGGTGAAATCAAATAACTGACCTTGAGGGCAAATTGACCTTCCATCCAGTATCTTCCCATTAAGAGGGAAGGGAAGGGAGGGAGGGAGTGAGATAAAGGGAGATGGAGGTGCTGGGGACTCCAACAGCTAGGAAACAGCACATACAAATACTGACTAGCTCACGTTCTTGTCTGAGGCCACTCTGTTTCCCATATATTTGCTGTTTAATGTGTTACCCTATTAGTGAACTGTGCATACATATCCAACAAAGAAAACCCTGCAGTAACTATGTTACCTTTAAAAGCAAGTAAAATTCACCCGTGCAATCCTGTTTCTCAATGGGGCTGGGACTGCGCTGGTGTGAACATAATCAAGCATCCACTAACAACACTGGTCCATCGCCCTTCTTATCTGTATCCCACTGGACCCAATAAAGCATTGGTTAAAATTAAAAGGGACTTTACCAAGATTAAAAAAAAAAATGCAAATACCAAATGCTCAATACTTAGCTACTTGTATAGCCTCTGAACAAGAAAATGTTAGACTTGGTTTTTAAAAACACAGCTGTTTTCAAGTCTCTTTTTAATCCATTTGATTAAGAAATTGAGATCTCACCTCCTCCCCTCAGAATACAGTTTAAGAACAGAAACCTCTTAGTCATTCATCTGCAAACACCACCTTCACTGCTCTGGCCCTGGTACTCACTGAATAAATATTTACTGAATTCGTGACAATGTTTATCTTCTCTGTATCCATATATGCTGGAACATGTAAATGAACTACAATTTTAAATTATACTCCAGTCTTGATTAGTCTCTACTAAACGCAGCTATGCTTCTGTGGAACTTTCCTTGTGTAAACTTGAGCTCTTTTTAAGTACTGCTCAGTTTTCAGTTAACAGTTTACTTTTTTTTCTTTTTGTCTTTTTTGAGATGCGGTCTCACTGTGCAGTTCAGGCTGGCCTTGAGTTCACTTTGTACCCAGGCTGGTCTCGAATTTGCGACAATCCTCCTGCCTCAGCCTCCTGAGTGCTAGAATTACAGGCATGTGCCACTACGCCCAGCAAGGGTTTCCATTTTAAGATCACTTTATTTATTTTTTGGTACTGGAACTTGAACTCACAACCTCACTCTGGCTAGGCAGGGACTGTGCCACTGAGGTATATATGCCTAGCTTAAAATTACTTTAAAGAATAATGATGCACACCGTTGGTTACAAGTGTCCAATGTACACCAGCAGCTAAAAATCCCCAAGCAAAAAGAACCTTCATGGTCCAGCCCCAAATGGAATGCCCTTGGTCTCCAAGAGCAGTAGGAAACTGCTCATCCTGGACAGGCCAGGACAGGGTCATTGAATCAGAACTCTGAAAATCTACTTCAAAGAGGCCTTTGGTAGAAAGTAATTTAAAACAACACTTTCGCCTTTCCTGTTTCATAGAGTTGCCCACATCCTGTATATTCCTAATTTTAGGGAATGGTTCTAACATCAAAGTCATGAACTTGACCTTTGAAGACAGCTAGCATTACTGCTTGTTTCTTTAAAATACTAGTAGGAGCCAGGTATGGTGGCATAAGTCTGTGATCCCAGCACTTGGAAGGTGAAGATGGAGGATCACAGCAAGTTCAAGGTCAGCCTGAGCTACATAGGGAGTTCAAGGCCAGCCTGCACTATAAAGTGAGACCCTGTCTCAAAAATAATAATAATAATGATAATAATAAGTTACCAAAGTCCTAAGTCATGAAACCATGACTATTCATTTAAAAACTTCAAAATTGAAAATAATTTTGAGCCGGGCTTGGTGGCTCACACCTGTAATCCCAGCACTCGGGAGGCTGAGGCAGGAGGATCTTAGCGAGTTTGAAACCAGCCTGGGCTACAAAGTGAGCTCAAGGCCAGCCTGAACTGCATAGTGAGACCCTGTCTCAAACCAAACCAAAACAAAACAAAACAAAACCCCCAAAACACCTATGTAGTGAGACTGTCTCAAAAAAACAAAACCTAAAAAAACTAAAAAAACAAAACAAACAAAAAAAAACTAGTATTAAATAAGAAGCTACAGTGGGAATGGGTATCAGTGGAGATTCCTCAAAAAACTAGGCCTAGAGGTCCCATTTAACCCAGCTATTTCCCTTCTGGGTATCTTCCCAAAAGAATTAAAAATTATCAGACTACAGAGATACATGTGCACTCATGTTTATAGCAGCACAATTTGTAATAGCTAGATCTTGGAAACAACCTAAATGCCCATCCACTGAGGAATGGATAAAAAAGATGTGATATTTTTATATAGTGGAGTACTACTCAACCATAAAAGATAAACTGGAAAGTTTTGTAAGTAAACAGATGCAACTTGAGACCATACTCATAAGTGAAATAAATAAGACACATGTGTGAACATCACATTATTTCACTAGTGTGAGAAGCTCAAAGAAACAAAGTATAGGTATGTATATATGTATGCATGTATGTATGTATATGTATATAAAAATAGTTATACCACTAATTTCTTTTGAGTTCACTGATAGAAAGATTTGTGCCAGTATCATTCCGACAATTGAATGCAGATGTCTTGTGCTCTGGGTGAATGATTTGGGGATGACAATGTGCAATGTATGTACCATTGTTGCCCCTTAATTGATGTGTTTTGAAATTTTTAGGTTTTTTCTTTTTCTCCTTGAAATAAAACGAATTTGAAAAAAAATTAAATTTTTAAAAAAGAAGCTACAGTGTATTAACCAAAGGAGCATTATTATAGTAACAGTATATACAGCAGAACCATCTATTGCTAACAGTAGTTTTAGAATCAATTTGGTTCTTTCTTATATGCTAGCCTACTGAAGATAGGAAATGGACACCCCAAAAAGGGTTGCTTGTTCTCAGTTCTAACCTCCAGGAAACTGCACTTGGAAGGTGGGTAAGAGACACTAAACAGGGCTGGGGATTTAGCTCAGCGGCATAAGCACCTGCCTTGCAAGCGCAAGGTCGTGAGTTCAATCCCCAGTACCAAAAAAAAAAAAACAAAACAACCCAAGACACTAAAGGAGTGGGGTCTCTGCACACCTCTAGGTAGCTCCAAACCCATATTTTGAAATCAATTATCTATGAGACCCAAACAACTGGGCAAACAAGATGAACAGATAACTGTGAAGCATCATCCAGTAAAGATTAAAACACGTCTTGCTCCTCTCCTAGATCTCAGAATGAACTTCTACATATAATTAAAGTGTACTGTGTTAATTTTCTCAGCATCAACATCTGACTCGAGCTACAAATCTTTCATTATCTATAATTACAAGTGAATTTTAAAGTATACTGTGTGACCATGAAAACCGAACCATTAGCTTTAGAACACATTCTGTTGGTGACAGGCACAGTGGCACATGCCTGCAGTTCTAGCTACTTGAGAGGTTGAGGCAAGGAGACCACTTGAGAAGCTGGGCAAAAGCCCAGGAGCGCAAGACCAGCCCAGGCAGCACAGTAAAAGTTGAAAAAAGACAGGATATCTCGTTATGCAGTCCAAGCTGGTCTTGAACTCACTTTGTGGTCCCAGCTCAATTAAACTTGTGGCAATCCTCCTGCATCAGCCTCCCAAGTGCTGCGATTATAGGTATATACAACCATACCTACCCAAGAACCTGTCTTGAAGAAAAAGAAAGTCAGCCAGCCAGCTAGGCATTGTAGCCTAACACCTGTAGCCACAGCACTTTTGAGGGGCTAACACAGGAAGATCACAAATCCAAATCCCACCCACAACTTAGCAAGACCCTGAATCAAAAGTAGTTGGAGATAAAGTTTAGTGGTAGTATCCCTGGGTTCAATTCCCAGTCAGACAGACAGATACACATACATACATACATACACAACCACCCAAAACTTTTTTCTTCTGATGGAAGTATATTGCTTTTACAATAAAAAAACTTATCCCAGTAAGAGGAAAAGGTCTATACATTATGTGGAAAAAGCATACCACAGCAGATTACAAAATGGCACATAAACTGTAATTAAATTTGAATATAGAATTAAAAAAGAAGCTGGAACCCTTTTTTCTGTTTTTTTTTTCTTCTCTTTAAATAAAATTTTAAAAATGTATAACTGCTATTGTAAAAAAAGAGGAAACAGGAAGCGCTATAAAAGATATAGCTGCATGTATGTTTAGATGTGTGGGATTGATGACCATATTTCTAGGTTCTTTTTGGATTCTTGAACAGATCTGTTTGCACTCTCACTGCTTTAGTGTCCACTTTGCGTGCTTTAATTCTGCAACTTGAATAACTATTTCTAAAAGAACAATATGTAATGTATCAACTAGTGATTTCTTACTATTTATCTTCTTTTCTTGAAATTCTGTAATATTTCTACCTTTTTCCTGTTTTTTTTTTCTCTTTAAATAAAAAAAAATATGAAAAAAAAAAAAAAGAAGCTAGAGGGCTGGGGATTTAGCTCAGTGGCTTAAGCGCCTGCCTGGGAAGTGCAAGGTCGTGAGTTTGATCCCCGGTATCCAAAAAAAAAAAAAAAAAACAGCTGGAAAGAACCGTGCACTAACAAGTTTACGCTTATGAAAAAGGGCATTGTAGGAAACTGCATTTCTACACTAGGAAAATATATAGAAGTAGGGTTAGAACACTAGTTGCAGGTGATCTTTGGAAATTCCTTATAAAAAATAAAGTTTTATTACAGACACTTGCTTATCTTAAATTAGTGATAATGGATAATATACATCCATTATTCTTTATTGATTTTCAGGAACTTTTTGGTTATCACCCTTTCTGTGGTTCTATTAGGAGGCCTACAAATTAATTTTGATTCAAAGGCTCATGCCATCTAGTAGAAATTCTTGTTCCTACCACATTCAATCCAATCCTTATGCATTTTCTGACTGGATGCTCTGCCTTGATGCTCATTCTCTAGATATAAACTGCAAGTGTGACTCAGAGTGTTATCTGTCCCTTGCCCATTAAAAGTAACTCCTCCCAGGCACCCTCAACAAAATAACAGAATCTCATGGTCAGAAGCTCCTCTCTATATCTTAGATCTGTTTCTTACTTTAAAAACAGAAAAGGAGGGTGGGAGTGGAGCCCAGTGATAGAGCTTGGCCTCAGCACACCTAAAAGCTCTGGGTTCATAGTATCATTTCAATAGATACAAAGTGTTTGACCAAGCCCAGCACCCATTCATGATAAAAAAAAATCCTACAGGAAATTGGAATAGATGGTCCTTATCTCAATCTGATAAAAGCCATCTATGACAAACCAACAGTCACCATCACACTAAATGGACAAAAAAATGAATGCTTTCTCTCTAAAATCAGGAACTAGACAAGGATGTCCACTCTCATTACTCTTAATATAGTTGTGGAAATATTAGCCAGAGCAAGTAGACAAGACAAATAAATAAATGAAATAAAGATGAGAAAGGAACAAGTTAAATCATCCTAGATGACATGATATACTACATAGAAGACCCCAAAAACTCCACTGAAAGACTTCTCAATAATCAAATTCAGTAGCATAGATGGATACAAAATCAACACTCAAAAATCAACAGCATTCCTGTACATGAATAACAAACTCACTGAGACAGAAATTAGGGAAACAACATCTTTCACAATTGGCATCCAAAAAAATGAAATGCCAAAAAGAAAAAGAGAGAGAAAGAGAGAAAATGAAATACCCAGGAATCAATCTAATGAAGAAAGTTTTAAAAGACTTTTACAATGAAAACTATTTGGCCAGGTGTGGCAGTGCATTCCTGTAATCTCAGCACCCAAGACGCTAAAACAGGAGGAGGATTGCTGTGAATTTGAAGCCAGCCTGAGTTACATAGTGAGTTCAGGACCAGCCTGAACCACATAGCAAGATTCTGTTCCCAAAAAAAGAAAAGACTAGGTCTAGAATGGAAATTCAACCCAGCTATTCCCCTTTTTTGGTATCCTCCCGAAAGATCACACCACAGAAATACATGCACATGCATGTTTATAACAGCAGTTTCTAACAGCTATATCTTGAGAACAATCCAAATGCCCATCAACTGAGGAATGGATAAAGAAGTACTCTCCACCATAAATAAGGTTAAGCTTGAGCCATTTCTAGCTAAATGGATGCACCTTGAGACCATACTCTTAAGTCAAATAAATCAGACATACATGTTAAATACTGCATTGATTTTCTGCTGTGAGAAGCTAAAAGTGTAAATAAGGACCAAAATGTATAAAAAAAAGGGGGCGGGAAGGAGAGAAAGAACAAGAAAAAAAAAGAATAAATGGAAACAAAGCTTTTAACAAGGAGACAAGGAGTTAAAGCAAGGGGAGGGGAATGAGGGAAAAGCAACAGCTAGACATATCATGTACAGGTACAAATTCTCAATGATGAACGTGTGTAGGGAGCCCTTGAAGCTGTGTTGGGGCTAAAGCAAGGCCAGCCCAGAAAAAACAGAAAGACCAAAACAAGCCATGTAAACAAGTTGTTCCAGCACCAAGAAGGCAAGGGGCCCAGGCCTGCTAAGCAATGCGTTGCTAGGCAGAGGGGCTGAAATTTGACATCTTTCCCAGTATATAAATAAAAGGTGCTACAGTGGTTGAGCTGTTCTTTTCCTCCCATCAGGAGGATAAAGGCCCCACCTGACCCCAGCTTTGTCTTTTCTTTATTTTTCTCATCCTCT